>BMAF01000017.1:14709901-14772401 GCA_014132575.2 Gasterosteus nipponicus
GCTTGAACCTCGGCGCCGCGCCGCGGCCCGAGCCGAGCTGTGGGAGGCAAGCAGCCGTTTAGGACGACCGGGACCGACCCGGCAACAGGTGAACCTTCCTCGCCGCCGTACCTCTTGGGCCACCGCGGCGGCCAGGTTCCCCCCGGCGCTGTCCCCGGACACGCACAGCCTCTGCGGGTCCACGCCGTAGCGCTCCAGGACCGGAGCTGACAGGAAGGCCCGCGCCGCCGCCAGCGCGTCGTGGTACTGATCCGGAAACACCGCCTCCGGGGCCAGGCGGTAGCTATGGCAACGGGGCGGAAGACAGCAACGGGACGTTACGTGATTCCAGATTTTATGCCCGAGGCGTCTTGAATTCTAACGAAGAGCGTGTTTGGATGTAAACAATAATTCTCACAGCTCGGATTATTCTTCACATAATAAACAATAACAAACAGATGGTGTGAACTCACTCCACCGACACGACCACGCAGTCCAGGTCCTCCGCCATTTTCCTGCAGAGACGGTCATATGACCGCATCCCTGTGGAGCACACGGGAGATTATGTCAACAACAACAGTCAGATTATGTCAACAACAACAAATAGTGAGATTGTGTCAACAACAACCAATAGTGAGATTATGTCAACAACAACCAATAGTGAGATTATGTCAACAACAACAAATACTGAGATTATGTCAACAACAACAAATAGTGAGATTATGTCAACAACAACAAATAGTGAGATTGTGTCAACAACAAATAGTGAGATTATGTCAACAACAACAAATACTGAGGTTATGTCAACAACAACAAATAGTGAGATTATGTCAACAACAACAAATAGTGAGATTATGTCAACAACAAATAGTGATATTATGTCATCAACAACAAATGCTGAGATTATGTCAACAACAACAAATAGTCAGATTATGTCAATAACAAATAGTCAGATTATGTCAATAACAACAAATAGTCAGATTATGTCAATAACAACAAATAGTGAGATTATGTCAACAAATACTGAGATTATGTCAACAATTACTGAGATTGTCAATAACATACTGAGATTATGTCAACAACAACAAAGTCAATTATGTCAATAACAACAGTTAGTCATATTATGTCAATAACAAATACTGAGATTATGTCAACAAAAACAAGGGGTTATTCATGAAATTGGCTTTAATAAATAAACACTCACGTCCGCTGCCCAGCGCCCACCCTCCCCCGTGGAAGTATACGACCCCCCTCTTCAGCCGCCTGCCCCCCTTCGGCTGGAAGACTCGGGCCGGCACGCCGCCCAGCTGGGAGTCGGTCACGTGCACGGCGGAGCAGGATCGAGCCTCCACCTCCTCCACCCAGGACACCACCCGGTTCAGCAGGTGCACCCGGTGGCACACGCCCAGCGCGTGAGCCACGTCGCTCTGCGGGGCAAACAGGTAAATGAGGAGGAGGTTTGTCGCGATCTTGATGTTAATCAAACGATCCTCGATACGAAGCAGATGAGCTCATCTCTCCTCTGACAAAGTCGTTTAAGTGAGCCGGAGAATTCTTCCACTTTTACAAAATAACATTTATTAGATGAGTAGACATTGGAATAGTTTGGAAATATTCTTGTTTGAGTAAAATAAAAACATTGATATAAAATGAATTTGCATAAAAAAATTCAAATGAAAAAAACCCTTATAATAAATGTTAAAACAAACATGGCAGCGGGCGTGTAAACCCGTCCTGCTCGTCGAGTAGAAACTTCAGTAGAAAAGCATGACGTCATCGGGTGTGTGCGTGAGCGGCCAAACACGTTATACACGGCAGCAGGGTCAAAGGTCACCCACTCTGCTGTGATCACCAGACCTTTAATAGTCCCCGAGTTACACTTCTGTGTGTGTGTGTGTGTGTGTGTGTGTGTGTGTGTACTGCCTATAGAGACATAATAGTGTGTTCTACTCTCGGGTGGTGTAGTGTGGTACAAAGCACAGGATTCTACTGTCTATTCGATCGAGTTGCATCCTGTATGTTATGTATTATATTTATACTGTTACATTCTATTCTGCTTTCATATAACATGTTACGGGTTATTGATTCTATTCTGCACTATTGTGTTGACGTCAAACTCTGCTCTCTTTGAATTGTGTCCACTCCGCTTTTTGTGTTTTCTTATAATGAATTCCTCCGTAGTGCTCCTCTCCTAGTGTTGTTCTTGTCTCTCATGATGTGAACATCAACCTGTCCTCCTCCTCCTCCTCCTCCTCCTCCTCACCGCCTGAATGAAGCTCCGGAACAGCGCGTCCAGCAGCATCAGCTTGACGGGCTCGCAGACCCCTCCGGGCAGCGGGAGGTAGACGTAGTACGCGGCCGCTGAGAGCAGCGCGGCGCCGGCCAGAAGGAGCCTCATCGCGGGCCGAACTTCTTCTTTCTCCGCCGGTTGAAGGCGACCGGAAGCTCCGCACGGGAACCGACGGACGCGGAGGAATGACACGGCCTTCAGAATAAAATCTGAGATTACATTTTCCACTCAGTGACACGACGACAATGCGGACAACATGCGAGGAGTGTCTTATTTTGAAGTCTTTTTTCAGGAAGTCGGGTGGGCCTTGCGTAATGTGGCTGCTGATGGGATATGTAGTTTTTTGTACGTTCGGACTAGACAAGGCCAATGTGTGTATGTGTAAATATTATTATCAAATTATTATAATGTCTATTATTTGTATTATAATTCTCCAATATTTCTTAATACTACTAATGTATTTTCATTAGTTAATTTACAAAAAAAATTTGAATCAATTGTCCGGTAAAGAAAACATGAAATTAACGTCTCTGTGAATCCCATTTTGTATTAAATTCAAAGCTTTAAAAGTCAAACAATAAGCCTGTATTCGTCGTTATTATTCATGGGTGTGAAACAAGATGTGGAGCTCTAATCTGGTGCAGCAGAGAACATGATTTCACTGTGACTTTCTTCTGCCCTCTTCTGGATCTTTACTGAAGCAGTAGTTTTATCTCCTGTTGAATGAAGTTTGGCTGAATTAACACACAATGATGAAGCTGAGCACCTTTTCCCACCTTGTTCAGGAATGACATGCAAAAAGTCTTTCCTTGTTTCCCATAATGCAATGGCTCTCCTGTCAGACGATTGGCTCTACTTGCCTTCAACTGCTCACACCTGAGTCCAGTTAGTCAGCAGGGTGAGAGGGGGGTGTTAAAGAAAGCTCTCCTCGGACACTCCCTGGTTTTAAATCTGCTTCAGTTGTGTGTTTTCGTGGAGTTGACGGAAGTGCTTGTGTTTGCTGCTTCACTAAGCGGCTTCTAACTGGCTGAAGCCATGGAGTTTCTCTTGAGGTAAGTGTCTACGTGTAGTCTCTTAAATGGTTGAGTCGTGGTAACTGAGATGTCTCGCCTAGGTGGTTTCTGCTGTCCTTGACGGCTGTTGGAGGACGTCAAGCTCATGGTGAGTTAGTGAAGTAGAGCAGCTCCTCCATTGGTCGTACGTGTGGACCAACATGTCTGCTCTACAGGTTTCAGCATTGGATATGCTGAGAAGCATGGCGGCAATGAAGTGCCAGTTGCAGGCTATCGACCATATTTAAATGGCTTTAAATCTGGAGACAGATCTTCGTGGAGGACTTGGCCTCGTGGTGGTGGTTCAACCTCAAATACATTTGAGGCAAGTAGATACAACACAACAAATAGCAAAGACTTAATCGGTCTGTGCCAGAAACTCTGTATTCATAATATTATCCTCAACAGCCACACATGGCAGAGACACATGGATATCTGCCTAAGCAACAGAAGCTCCAGATCTCCCATCAACCTAGCTATCATCCACAGCAGCAGCAGCAGCAACAACAACAGCAGCAGCAGCAACAACAACAACTTGGCTATGCTGCCCAGCAACAACAGCAGCAACAACAGCAGCAGCAGCAGCAGCAGCAACAACAACAACAACTTGGATATTCTTCCCAGCAGCAGCAGCAACAACAACTTGGCTATCCGGGCCAGCAACAGCAACCACCAGGCTATCCGGGCCAGCAACAGCAACAGCAACCACCAGGCTATCCGGGCCAGCAACAGCAACAGCAACCACCAGGCTATCCGGGCCAGCAACAGCAACAGCAACCATCGGGCTATCCGGGCCAGCAACAGCAACAGCAACCACCAGGCTATCCGGGCCAGCAGCAGCAACAGCAACCATCGGGCTATCCTGGCCAGCAGCAACAGCGACGAAATGGCCAACAGCAAGCACCTCGCTATCCCGCCCCGATCCCCCAGCAAGCGCCTCGCTATCCCGCCCGGTCCCCAGCAAGCACCTCGCTATCCCGCCCCGGTCCCCAGCAAGCGCCTCGCTATCCCGCCCCGGCCCCCAGCAAGCGCCTCGCTATCCCGCCCCGGTCCCCCAGCAAGCGCCTCGCTATCCCGCCCGGTCCCCCAGCAAGCGCCTCGCTATCCCGCCCGGTCCCCAGCAGCGCCTCGCTATCCCGCCCGGTCCCCAGCAAGCGCCTCGCTATCCCGCCCCGGTCCCCCAGCAAGCGCCTCGCTATCCCGCCCCGGTCCCCAGCAAGCGCCTCGCTATCCCGCCCCGGTCCCCCAGCAAGCGCCTCGCTATCCCGCCCCGTTCCCCCAGCAACCAAAACTGCCCTGCCATGGTGCTGCCCATGGTGCTGCCCATGGTGCGTCGGCGTATCCTCTACCCTCCCAAGCTCCAGCAGAAGAAATCCCGGCATTCTGGCTGTCCCTATTTGCCAAAGCTGCAGCATCCTCAGGCGCACCGCCACACTTGGTGTCCTCCCCTGCAGCAGCGGCCCCAGGCGCCCATGGCTCCTGGCTATCCTCTCCTGCAGCAGCAGCGGCCTCAGGCGCCCAAGGCTCCTGGCTATCCCCTCCTGCAGCAGCAGCGGCCCCAGGCGGCCAAGGCTCCTGGCTATCCTCCTCCTGCAGCAGCAGCGGCCCCAGGCGGCCAAGGCTCCTGGCTATCCTCTCCTGCAGCAGCAGCAGCGGCCCCAGGCGCCCAAGGCTCCTGGCTATCCTCTCCTGCAGCGGCCCCAGGCGCCCATGGCTCCTGGCTATCCTCTCCTGCAGCAGCAGCGGCCCCAGGCGCCCATGGCTCCTGGCTATCCTCTCCTGCAGCAGCAGCGGCCCCAGGCGCCCATGGCTCCTGGCTATCCTCCCCTGCAGCAGCAGCAGCAGCAGCGGCCCCAGGGGCCCATGGCTCCTGGCTATCCTCTCCTGCAGCAGCAGCAGCAGCAGCAGCAGCGGCCCCAGGCGCCCATGGCTCCTGGCTATCCTCTCATGCAGCAGCAGCAGCAGGCGCCCATGGCTCCTGGCTATCCTCTCCTGCAGCGGCCCCAGGGTCCCATGGCTCCTGGCTATCCTCTCCTGCAGCGGCCCCAGGCGCCAAAGGCTCCTGGCTATCCTCTCCTGCAACGGCGGAAGCAGCAATGGCCCCTGGTGCCCCGGCCTCCTGGCTATCCTCTCCTGCAGTGGCTGCTGCCGCTGCAGCAGCAGGCTAGCTACTTTCTGGCTCAGGTAGCCTAGCAGGCTGGCTAACCTACCCAATAGTAGAAGCCACAGGTGCAACCAACCGGTTGTTACTATTGTGGCTGAAATAAGTAAAGTTTGGATGATGGCCCCAAAAGCCACCTACCTGTCGACTGTGCCCCAGTAGCTGCAGATATGGCAGGTGCCTCCACAGCCATTCTACAAACAAGAACTATACAAATTTTCCCCAAGGAGCTCCACAAATGGTAGTAACATTGAGAATTGATATGGTCTTCAATCAATTCCAGAGCAGCAATGGGAAAGGTATGTGACTTTACTCTGTGATTTCAAATAGATTGCCTTTTTGACTTTAACATTTAATTTGTGTTTCAGACATCGCAACGCTGGAGGTTCTACAGACTCCTTCCAATTGAGAGGTTTTATTGACTTGTCAGATTGTAATAAACTCTGTATCCTATAATCTCTTCAATAGATCTCTTTTTACAAAAGTACCACATCAAGTGATGGTTTATCTGATCCAAACACAATGAATATCGAGATCACAGGTTTCAGGGTTTTGACCTGAAACTTTTATTTGATGAAAGCACTGCTTGGCTCGGACTGTTGTGCAGGTGATATTATAATAAATCTTGGTATCCCAAGACAAAGTGTGAGTCTCCGCTGTGGTGGTCCCTTGTCACCAATTGGTTTGTCATGAGATGGATTTCAAGGGAAAGGAAGGTGTCCAGTTTGGGGACCTCAGAATTGTGTCCTTGGTTAATGAAAATGAGATTGTTCCGTTCCTTGAAAATAAACTTCAGTTGGCAATTGGATTTCTCGGTCTGAGTGGGAACTCACTCATTGTTGTGGTGAAGCTTCAAGGCAAACGTCTTCATTTAGGAGTCCAACGCTGTGGGCGGGAGCTTCCTTCGGACGGTGAGTAGTTCAGAGGCACCAGTGTAAAGCGAAAGCCGATATCTCGTCTGCCTCGGGGTTCCCCTGAAAGAGCTGGAAGACGTTGCTATGAAGAGGGACGTCTGGAATACCCTCGTAGCCTCCGGCCCTGGATGAGTGGAAGCGACTGGATGGTCTTGTAGAATGATTCATTGCTGTAGATTAAACTCTGAAGCCAGTTTTCATTTTCATCCCTTTACCAATCACTTCCATTACAGATGACATCCTCCCCACTGGTAGGCACCCTGCTGTACATTATAAGCATTACGAAACATATGACTGACATGTGAAGCCCCAATTGGATAACAAACATCAGCTTCTCGGCCAATCAGATGGATACATTGAGCTGATGTGGGCGGGATCAGATGTTACTGTGCAGATTGTTTTTAGTTGGTTCTTAAGTAAAGAGGCTGCAGCACAACATTGTAAAACATTTAGAGGAGTTAAATGAGCCAATATATTTAAAGTTAAAAGGCATAATTTTTTTAGGTACCCTTTAAGATCATTTATTTTGATTCAGCAAGTGTTTTTAATACATTTAACATACATTATTTTCTAACTTATAAGAGTACTTGTTGATCCTTCTTGATCTCATGAATGTCCAATAAATATAACCAAGAAAAACAGTTTTACCTCCCGTTGAATGAAGTTTGGCTGAATTAACACACAAACGCTAGTGCACTTTATGCTTAATATTTTTTAACTTTAATATTTTAAATGTTTAACTAACTTTATTCTCTTGTTTTATACTAACCCATAGCCTTATTCTACTAACCCATTGCATTAGCATTTTACTTTATTACTTGTGCACTGCTGTCTTGTCTATTGTTATACTGTTTACTGTCACGCACCAACCGCCAAGACAAATTCCTTGTATGTTTGACATATTTTGGCAATAAATGTTTCCTGATTCCTGATGATGAAGCTGACCACCTTTTCCCACCTTGTTCAGGAATGAAATGCAAAAAGTCTTTCCTTGTTTCCCATAATGCAATGGCTCTCCTGTCAGGCGATTGGCTCTACTTGCCTTCAACTGCTCACACCTGAGTCCAGTTAGTCAGCAGGGTGAGAGGGGGGGTGTTAAAGAAAGCTCTCCTCGGACACTCCCTGGTTTTAAATCTGCTTCAGTTGTGTGTTTTCGTGGAGTTGACGGAAGTGCTTGTGTTTGCTGCTTCACTAAGCGGCTTCTAACTGGCTGAAGCCATGGAGTTTCTCTTGAGGTAAGTGTCTACGTGTAGTCTCTTAAATGGTTGAGTCGTGGTAACTGAGATGTCTCGCCTAGGTGGTTTCTGCTGTCCTTGACGGCTGTTGGAGGACGTCAAGCTCATGGTGAGTTAGTGAAGTAGAGCAGCTCCTCCAGTGGTGGTATGTGTGGACCAACATGTCTGCTCTACAGGTTTCAGCATCGGATATGCTGAGAAGCATGGCGGCAATGAAGTGCCAGTTGCAGGCTATCGACCATATTTAAATGGCTTTAAAGCTGCAGGTGGGGCCTCAGGGAGGACTTGGCCTCGTGGTGGTGGTTCAGCCCCCAATGTGTATAAGGCAAGTAGCTACAACGCATCCAATTAGTGGTAAGTTGAATGTCAGTAACCCACGTCTCTCCGTAGTCATCAAATTATCTTCAACAGCCACAAGCAGCAGAGTCTGAGAATCCGCCCCAGCAGGAAGGTCCCCAGTGGCCACAGACGCGTAGCCATCTTTACCCGCAGCCTCCCCAGGTGGCCCAACGACACGGCTACGCCGCCCAACAGCACTGGCGACCACAAGAGCCCCGGGTGCCCTGGCAACCCATCTATCCTGCCCAGCAACAAGAACCACAAAAGCAACTTCCACAAGTGGCTCAGCGGCACGGCTATCCTGCAGGGCTGATACCTCATCATCATCATTATCCTTATCCTCCTCCTCAGCATCATCACCATCACCATCATCCTGCCCAGCAGCAACAACAATCTGGTTATCCTGCACAACAACAACAACAATCTGGTTATCCTGCACAACAGCTGCACAGCAGCAGCAGCAGCTGGTTTTCTTCCCCAGCAGCCATACTACAATAGTTATCCCACTTTTGTCTGAGGATCTCTAGTAATGGTTTGAACTGGTACACTTAGTATGGGCAGGGTGTGTAAATTAACTTGGTTTCAGCTGCTTAGATATCGATAAGTTATGTTTGTTTCAGCTATTGTAACACAGAAGTTCTACAAAGAATGCTTTCAACTTCACAGTTGCATTGATTTGTCAAATTGAAATAAACTGCTTTTGTATCTTGTAATGACTTCAATGAAAGTAGATTTTCAACAGATTATTTAACTCTTGTGCAGAACTCTAATGTACTGCTTGTAGTAACATGCAAACCTCTGTCTGATTCAGAGTCTTTGTTTGGTGATGGTCAGCATTAAGTACATGAAAGGCTTTTATGTTTTACTAGTTGTTGCTGCTCTATAACCCTTAAGCTCCACTAGGAGGCGCCCTGCTGTAAAGTTCAAGCACCACATCGCTGAACAGATCGTCACCTTGCTGCTCCAATGGGATCTCAAAGATCGATCTCTCGGCCAATCTAATTGCTTCAACGCCGATGGGCGGGACCGGAAGTGGCCGTTTAGAAGTTTTTCTCTCAGTCAGCAAGCGTGACGGTTCCAGAAGCGTCAAACACCGTCAGAAACGTTCAATGAACCGACATATTTAAAAATCGGAAAGTGTGCAAGTGTCTTCTGAGCATCACGCTTGTTCTGTTTTCTGTATTTCTAAGGTAAGTCCGCTGTGATCGGTTCGCTAGCATGCTAATGCTAACGCTAGTTAACGGTAGCCAGCTACCTGGTTTATTTAACGTTAGCCAACTAGCATGCTAACGCTAGTGCACGGTGAATCAGCAACGGGCTAACGTTAGCGGTTTTATTTAGCTGACTAGCATGCTAAATGCTAGCGTGCGGTAAAGCAGCGGCCGACGGTACATCCGGGTTACGGGACAAAACGGGCAGGCGACGTTAGCGACGACGGCGGGTTTGTTGTGTTTGCAAACGGCAACACGTGACCAGGTGAGCGTGTCCAGCCTCCGTTTCCCTGCGTGACCGTGTGCGTGTCGTTCTCAGCCGCGGCGAGTCGTCATGGGCGAGGTGGAGCTGTCCTGCCGCGCCTACGTCAAGATGCACCTGCACGCCTGCGTCTTCCCGCGCTGCAGCATCAACGGGCTGCTGCTGTCCTCCGGCTCCGCGGGCGGCGCCGTGTGCGTCACGGACTGTGTGCCGCTGCTCCACTCCCACCTGCCGCTGGCTCCCATCAGCCAGCTGGCCCTCACGCAGGTAAAGGACGCAGGTGTGTGTGTGTGTGTGTTTACACATCCTGTACTTCAGCAGTCAAGCCGCTGTCAGTGTTCTGCTATGAATCCATCTCCTGGTTCTGGATCAATTCTTCTGCGGCCTGTTGGATAGATTCGTTACAGCAATGCGTCATATTCTTCTTCCAGGTGGACGCGTGGTGTTCACAGACACAGCAAAGGATTGTGGGATACTATCAAGCCAACGCCTGCGTGTCAGACAGCAGGCGAGTGTTTTTCTTTCTTTCTACACCGGATGCGCCTGTTGGTGTTTTACTAACCCGTGAACCTGTCTCCCTTTGTCCAGCCCGACTCCGTGCGCGCTAAAGATAGCCGATAAGATTTGTGAGCAGTTTGACAACGCCGTGTTGTTAATGGTAAGAATGTGAACACCTTCCTTTTGTTACCTGTAGAGGTGAGAAACCAGTGATCAGCCTGTGTAGTAAATGTGAGATGCTCTTGCGTCTCTTTTAATGTCACTGAAACAGCATTACTGTTGTAGGCAGATTCAAGAAGTAGATCTATTTTTTTCACCTGGATCAGTTTGATGAATACGTGGTTTTTCTCTGCAGCTTGATGGCAGTAAGATGTCTTCAGACTACCGGGTTCCTCCCATCGTCATGTACGAGCGCAAAGATTCAAGATGGACGCTCAAAGACAAACACACGTAAGTCGGAGGGGCGTTTTCGTCAGATTGGCACAAATCCGTCTTGAACTGACGAGAATTTGATGGTCTAATGACGGCGTCTCTACTTGTGAGTGGGGGGGGTCGTCCTCCTATCAGGGTTGGGCTGCTGTGTGATGTACGGTGGGCAGGTGGCCGTGTGAATGAAAACATGAGGCGTTAAAGCGCTTTGAGTGGTGGGAAGACTAAAGACGGGTTATACAAGTACAGCCCGTCTAATCCTCCGTGGGCCGTACGTGGAGGTGAGCTGGTAATTGCATTTTGTAGTGTTGATCTTCCTTTTTATTCTGTCTATTTATTTATTTATTTATTTATTTATTAGCAATAATCTTGTAACATGTTCGTGTCGTTCAGGATAATGCTGCGTCAGTGGGAGGAGACTCAGGCGATAGCCGCTCAGCTGCTGGAGGCCGGCGACCAGTCGCTGTTGGTCGATTTCGACGGCCACTTGGACGACATAACGAAGGACTGGACCAACCAGAAACTGAACAACAAGATCGCCGAGCTCGCCTCTCCGGCCAACGGGGAACATCTAGAGGGGTCATGTGATGTTAACGAGGGAAACATCTGGAGGGGTCATGTGATGTTAACGAGGAAACATCTGGGGGGTCATCTGGAGGGGTCATCTGTCATGATGTTAACGAGGAAACATCTGAGGGGTCATACATCATCTGGAGGGGTCATGTGATGTTAACGAGGATCTGGACATCTGAGGGGTCAGGGGAACATCATGTGATGTTAACGAGGGAAACATTTGGAGGGTCATGTGACATTATTGACATAAATGCACCCGTTTGTCTTTTAATGCATTTTCACCTCTGAACAGGGACATAACATAGAACATGCATGAACAGAATATGTACAGCTTAATATACACTCCCCCCCCGTGCCTTGTGCTCCAACAGCCTCCTCGTTTAAAGTAAAAAATCAACACAAACATTTATTTTAACGCACTTTTTGTATTTCTTGTCCCGTTTGGTCTTTTTCCTTACTTTTTTTTTTTTTTTTGTTAAATGTTTGAAGCCCCAAATGTTTCGTGGTTGTAACGGAGCTAAAAGTAGTTTACATCACTAATGAAATATGCAGTCATAATATTGGTAGATTGAGCTTTAAAAGCATTTGTACAATGTTCTGAAATGGTTTGTAACTCGACATGATGTAGTAGATAATTAAATGCATTAGTCTTGTTAGATAATATAGAAAATTACATTTTTCCTTTTGTAAAAAAAAACGGCTAAGACATGATCACAAATGTGACCTTGAACCCACGTTTGTAAAATGTATCAAGGTATAAAACTACTAAAGCCAACAAAGAATAACTTCCCTAAGAGTCGTTTTGACGTTTCATCTCGTATGTGAGATTAACGGTTCGTATTGTGCTTCAATACAAACACAATCATCAGCTGCTCACTTCTCAACCTTTTCTTTTCACCCGCTGATGATGAAAAAGGACGAATTATTTTCCCGTTGCTTTTCTCTTGACCCTGTGAGGGTCTCCACCCACAGGTTGGGAACCGCTGGCTCAGAGCAGAAACACACATATTTCCAGGAAGAACGAGACGACACAAAAACCCAAGAGCGTCACGATGGAGAAGCTCCAAAAAGATCAGTCGCCTGATCGTCCGTAGTGGAACCCCCCCAGTGTCGCTCTACGCGTAGTGCTTCCAGTACTATGTTGACTTGAATAAAAATGTTTTTCATAAGTGCTATATTTGTTTAGTGCAAACCGTCAGGGCCGAGCGATATGAGGAAAATTAATTATTTTAGCCGAAATCAAGCTGATCGACCTCATCGCTCGGCCCCCTTTGGGCTCTTATTTTGAAAGGGAGGCCGTCGTGGGCTCAGGCGAACCCGCAGGCGTCCGGAGGGACGGTGACCAGGTTCAGCGTGATTTCCCCCAGCGGAGACTCGCTGGCGAGCGCCTGCAGGATGTCGATGGACTCGCAGAAGGAGCGCGCGTTGAGCAGCTGCTGCTCCGCCCACGGGAAGCCCACCTGAGAGCAGGTACGGGTCAGGTGACTTCATCAGGCAGTAATAATTCACCGTAAGTCAGAAGTTGTTTTCTACAACTTAAATCCACTGCAGAAGAATATTCCATATTTACACATCGAACACCTGTTTAAGGAACGAAGGACTCACCTGAACTATGATGAGTTTCCCCGTCGGGTCTTCGCCGTCACTCAACTCCTCCCCGAAGCACAGAGTGACGCCGCACCGCGGGGGGGCGCCGCCGTTGGAGCGGAACGCGTCAAGTTCTGATCATAAGAGACGAAAGTGCATCGTTTCCAACATGAACTCATGATGAAATAAAACCACATGAAAGAGTTTATAAATAAATAAATATTCTCTTGTTTTTAAAGGAATCTTTGGGAATCAACAGAACTCGATGACTCACGTTGCCTGAAGGCGTCTTTGCTGAAGAGCATCGCCGGCTCGGCGTTCCTCTCCATCTTGCGGAGCCCCGCGGCGGCGTGCGGCCCCGTCCAGAAGACCCGCCCCTGGCAGAGGCGCCTGCCGTAGACGCCCTGCTGCGTGGCGGTCAGCACCACCCCCTTCTCCATGAAGGGCAGCAGCGTGAGCAGCGCCTGGCGCTGGGGGCCCGCCGCCAGGCCCGCCGGGGGCTCCGGCAGCTGGACGCGGGGGAAGCGGTCCTTGGTGACGGCCGGCGTGGGCGGGGCGTGGGAGGGGGGCAGGTACGTGATGCGGACGTCGTCGTTGGGGATCTGACGCCGGAGGACCTCGACGCCTGAATAGTGAACCGCCACGCTGAAGGAGTCCTGACCTGCAGACACAATAAAAGCGCAGATCATTTTTTTAATATCTTTTCTGTTCTTCTGCACTGAAGACGCGTTTGAGTAAACTAAAAGGCTTTTATTTTGTAGGGGCTTCGTTATTCGTTACCTCCCACCGGAGCGTCGACGCTCTCCTCGATGCGCACGTCGAGCTGCAGCTCGTTGACCGCTGCAGACGGGGAGAGGCGGCCGGCTGTCCCTGATGGTAACGAAGAACATCACAGGTCCGTTAGCAGACGCGTTCATCCGAAGCCACTTGAATCACACTTTAAACCCGCCGCTTTTTCACATTTTGCCCGGGGAGCAATTAGGGGTCAGGTGTCTTGCTCAGGGACACTTCGACCACCAACCACCACCTCTAACCCCTGCGCCACCACGACCCCCGGATGACGTCGTCATAGCGCGTCAACGCGGCGTGCAAACAAACGCAGCCAAAATTTAAGCTGAACTGGTCTCGATCGAACCGGCGGGACTTGAACTCACCGTCCGAGGGCGCGGGGGCCTGAGCGGGCTCTTCCATCGGCACGGGGGCGTCCCGCCACTGCAGAACCTCCTCGACACCCTGACGGCCACACGCACAAACAGAGGGAGGTCCGTGTCATCACAAAATACATAGATGTACCGTAGAAATACATCCGGAATTAAATGTTGAGTTAAAAATAGATTATTACTTCATACTTCCACATGTGTATATTCAGGGACTTTTATTTATTCACAAGGACATTGATTGCATGATTTGTTTATTCATAACTTATAATTCAATAACTGATGCAATATTTCTACAATAATTGGAATATTTAAGGGGACTTTAATGATACATTTATTTATTTATATTTATTAAATGGGACGTATGTCATGAATCCACATTTATTTGTTCACGAAGACTTTGATTTAATAATTTTACATTTATTTAGGTATTATTTCAGGGGTCAGGACTTTATTTCTGTGTTGTATTAAAATGACTGACGTGGTTTTCTGACGCGACCTCGTTTATTTATTCACGTGACTTCTTGACCTTTTGACTCCAGCTGAGCAGTAAAAACTAGAAGCATGAAACCCTGAAGCTCACCGGCTGTGAGGGGACCTCCTCCGTCTTTATCTGCTTCACCTCCACGTCGCTGCTCTCCGATTCGCTGCTGCTCCTCCTGATGCTCCTCCTCCTGCTCCTCCTCCTCCTCATCGGCCTCTTGGGGGCCTTCGCTCTGGGTTTCTTCTCAGGAACCACGAGGCCTACGAGAAGGAGAGCTTCAGAAGATAAATGTGTGATCCACGCTCCCCCTCCTCCTCCTCACCCTCCTCCTCCTCCACACCCTCCTCCCCCTCCTCCTCCTCACCCTCCTCCTCCTCCTCACCCTCCTCCTCCACACCCTCCTCCCCCTCCTCCTCACCCTCCACACCCTCCTCCTCCTCCTCACCCTCCTCCTCCTCACCCTCCCCCTCCTCCTCCTCACCCTCCACACCCTCCTCCCCCTCCTCACCCTCCACACCCTCCTCCCCCTCACCCTCCTCCTCCTCCTCACCCTCCACACCCTCCTCCCCTCCCCCTCCTCCTCCTCACCCTCCACACCCTCCTCCCCCTCCTCACCCTCCACACCCTCCTCCCCTCCCCTCCTCCTCCTCCTCACCCTCCACACCCTCCTCCCCTCCCCCCTCCCCCTCCCCTCACCCTCCTCCCCCCTCCTCCTCACCCTCACCCTCCTCACCCTCCACACCCTCCTCCCCCCCCTCCTCCTCCTCACCCTCCACACCCTCCTCCCCCTCACCCTCCTCCTCCTCCTCACCCTCCACACCCTCCTCCCCTCCCCTCCTCCTCCTCCCCCTCCTCCCCTCCTCCTCCTCCTCACCCTCACCCTCCTCCCCTCCCCCTCCTCCTCCTCACCCTCCCCCTCCTCCTCCTCCCCCTCCCCTCCCCTCACCCTCCTCCTCCTCCTCCTCCTCACCCTCCCCCTCCTCCCCCCCCCCCTCCTCCTCCTCACCCTCCACACCCTCCTCCCCTCCCCCCCTCCTCCTCCTCCCCCTCCTCCTCTTCCTCACCCTCCACACCCTCCTCCTCCTCACCCTCCTCCTCCTCCTCCCCCTCCTCCTCCTCCTCCTCCTCACCCTGCTCGCTGACGGGCACCAGCCGGTACACCTTGTACGGCTCGGAGATGTCCAGCTGCGCCCGCTCCGTCACCTCGGTGAACTCGGGGCTCTTGTTGAGGGCGCAGCGGAGGCGTGTCTTCCAGGAGGCGGGGCTGTGCTGGCCGCCGGCCGTCGGCTTGCCCTTGAACTCCGCCCACGCCTGCGGAGAGAGAACGAGGTCACGGAGAGGTCAGCCCCCGCCTTTTTCCCCCCACGACCCTGGAGACAAGCGGGACACGGCGACCTTGAAGATGGCGGCGTCCTCGTCCCTCCTGAAGTCCTGCTTCCCGGCGTGTTTCCACGGGATGCGGAACATCGGTTCTGGGGTCGTCGTCCCAAACCAGACCGGGGTACTTCCCACTGCTCACCTGCACCAGTAACATACAGTACACACGCGTGTCAGAATGCTAACACGTGGACGGCGGTCCATTCCTACAGCAGCAGCTACACGTCTGTGCAGGTAAACAATATTAAAATGTACACAAATAAACAATGAAATACAGGCGGAAATATAACTGTTATTATTGTACACTGAGTTTAATACTTCTTCATACTGTGTGGTATTAGTACCCTTCAGAGTACTTAAGACAGGGTGGTTTTAGTACTATTACATTAACAGAGTACTTTAGGCTCTGAAGTACTTTTCCTTTCCTTCCCCCTCGCACGCGCGCACGCGCACACGCACCTGTTCGACGATCCACGAGCGCAGTCTGCGCGTGGACCTCGTTCTCCCCGCTGCCATGACGCCTGTAACAATAAACAACAACAACAACAACAACAACACAAACACACTTTAAAAACAACAAGTCGCAGCATCGATTCGTTTCTGTACAAATATCGATTAGATTTAAGCTCGAGACCGTAAACAAACTCATTTCCTCGAAAATACGCGAGACCACAACAACAACAACACGACGACCTGTGTGGCTCTCCTCCGTACACACACACACACACACACACACACACACACACACACACACACACACACACACACACATAGATACACACACACACACGGTCCTTAAATACAGGTGTGGAATTAAGGAAGTTGGGTTTCCTTTACCTCGCTCTCGTTTCCTCCGGACTGAAGCGGACTGAAGAGGACTGAAGCGGACTGAAGAGGACTGAAGCGGACTGAAGAGGACTGAAGCGGACTGAAGAGGACTAAAGCGGACCGAGGTGGTGCTGCGGTCCGATACCCGAGTGCCGCTCTGCAGGCGCTCCTTTTCTGCGAAGTCACGTGACTTTCAGGAAGCCGCAGCGTGCGCGTCGTCCCCGCCAGGGGGCGAGCACGGGAACACACGCACGCACGCACACACACACACACACGCACGCACACACACACACACACACGCACACGCACACGCACACGCACACAAACATATAACGTGACCCACGTTATACTCATCCAGCGGTAGAATAAGTACATTTCGATATAATATGCAGAATACTACACTAAGCAAATAAATACTGCATGCAGTATCACCTTACTGGAGTGAAACTGTATAATCAGCTAGTACTTTTTACTGTACTACATCTCAGAGGTATATAATGTAATTTTAGGTGGTGAAAATTGTTTTAATATTTTATATGTAAAGTAAATAATAACTTTAACAGATGGAGAAGAACATTCATTCTAAATGGTAGTGGAAGTATAAATTAGAGTAGAAATACACCACCACTCAATGTAGTATTATAAAGAATAGTTGGTCAAACACACTTTAAAATAATCATTTCTTTATTCATTTATTCACCAGTCGCATATAAAACCAACAGATTACAAATATTCTCACCCTTTATATTTCTGATTTCTTTCTGTGTATTTTAAACATACATTTCCAAAAAGTGGAAACAAATCATCATATTTGAATTTCACACATCAAATAAATTCCTCTGAATATGTATTATAAGTATCTATGAAAAACCGAGATAACAAAGAAGCAAAGCATTTGGTAATCAGGTCATTGTCATGACGATGGGAACTAAGACGTTTGGAACACAGCCGACATTTGGAGACTTGCGTAGAATTAAAAACTAACAGAGATCTGCTGCAAAAACTTCTATTTGTTCCGAGGAACTTTTTCCCCAAGAGGAACCTCCATCAGTTTCTGTGGGTTGGAGAGAAAACACCATCATCATCATGCATTATGTGTTTAACATTTCTGCTTTTATTTTGAAGGCGATGCAAAAAGGGGATTTCCACTGCAGCAGTGACTCCACCCCTGAGGAGCTGGCCGGATTAGTCTCCGCCCCCACAAGGTGGTTGCCTCACCTTGAGGAGTCGAGCGAGGAAGACGTCCTCGTCCTCGTCCCCCCCCCTCTGCGTGTCCACCAGGTAGCGCTCGCAGGCCCTGATGACCTCGCTGGCCTCGTAGAGGGGGGCGGGGTCCAGGGAGTGGGCGTTGATGAGGCTCACCAGGTACTCCTTGTAGTGCTTCCTGCAGTAGAAGTATAAATATCATTCATATATTCATCATTATATTAAGACTTTAGCGTGTTAATAAAGTTACAGTTTAGCATGTTTTTTGCATGACTTTGTAGCAGCTGTCACTCACTCGCAGAGGCCGGCCTGTCCCGGCTGCGTGCGGAGGCCACACGGAGACTCCACCTTATCGTCCTTCTGCTCCATCACACAGCAAGCCTCTGAGAAAACCATCAATAATACCAATAAATATCAGATACACAGACATTCAAATGAGCTTTTGAGAGAAAAAGAATAATTAAATAACATTTAAGATGTTAATAAGTTATGTAACGACTGCAGGGTGCGTTTTTCTCCCGGAAGGAAACACAAGGCGGCGTTTTACCGGACTGAGATCCGTCAGAAGGATCCGTGTTGAAGTCCACGCCGCTCCTCTGGGGACACAAAAACAAGGGAGTCATACGCTTCGGTTTGTATTTGTGATTAATTACCTAAATCTAACAGCTGCTTTGGCTTTACTTCTATCAGTATTATTCTGCTGGTACCAGCTGACCTCAGTTATTCTGCTTGGTGAAGCAGTGACATTTGATCACAGAGCTCAAACATTATTTCTAGCGCTGAAAAGGTAAGTTTTAATTTTCTTAACATTATTACAATGAATGAATTAAAGAGGCAAGTGGTTTTAGCTCGTAGCGTAGCATGATGGGGGAAGGGGGGGAGGACCTGCAGCAGAGCCTGTAGGCGGGGGGGCTCCCAGTCCCTGAGGTAGAAGAGGCAGTCCCGCGGGTGATGAGCATGCAGCCCGGGGCAGATGCACTGCGCCGCCTTACAGACCGTCTGCAGGGCAGAAGCAAACACAGTCACGCTTGACCCGCCTCCAAAAGGAGGAGGAGCCTAAAGCAAACACCTAAATAAATGGCTGGGATCTGCAGACATAAGTTTTTAAAACAATAATTGATTTAGGTTTCAGACCACAACACAAATACATTTATTACAGTATGCAAATATAAGATCAAATCAATGACATAATATACAGTCCTCCATTGTGGGTTTTTAATATCCTCAAAAACAGTTAGTTGGGAAACTGGAGCTCCTGCTCTCGAACACTCCAACATAATAATTACAAACAAAATCTGGGCCAGAAACAGGAATTGAAATCCTTATTTTAATGTGTGTCCTGAATATATTCAGCTACACGCACACGTCTAAATATCTGCACGTTTCTTGTTAAAACCCAAAAGGCCGACAGACTAATAGTTTATAGTCATAAAATATCAATAAATAGAGAGAGCATGGGGCGGGTGGAGGTGACGGTGTCACCTTGTGGTACGGGTTGTTGCAGCCGCTGCAGAACTGGTAGCGGCACTGCGAGCAGCTGAAGTGCATGCAGCCGCCTTTGGTGAGCGCGTACTGGAACCTGCAGGACGGACAGGCTGCAGGAGGACAAACACAGCCATGACGGGGGGACGGGGGTCACTCAGGTACCAGACTTCCACAGAAACCTTTATGCTGATGATTATTGATCCAGATTCATGGATATTCACGGCGTGTTGCTTGTGGTGTTTTTAGCCTCATTGTGTTGCATAAATAAAGTTTCCTTCAATCACTGAATGTTGATCAGAATCTGAGCGATGAAAGGAGGAATAAGGTGGGGGTGGGGGGTCCTCACTGATGCTGTTGTCCCGGAGGAAGCCGGCCAGGCCCTGCCTCTGGTACTCCGGGTCGTTCTCCCTCTTCCACTGCTGGAACTGCTCACAGGACAGATCCTGGTGCTGCGCCTCCCACTGAGGGAGGGGGGGGGGGCTTCAGTTTGCTGAATTCAACCTTCTGATCTCACTATGGAACGTGGGCAGAGATACTTACAGGCTTCTTGCACTGAGCGCAGAAGCTCTGGTGGCAAGACGGGCAGGTGACCTTCAGCTGGTCGCCGTCGTTGATGAAGCCTGAGGTGCACTGGGGGGCACAGAGGGGGACGTCAACAGGAACATCATAATATTATTAATGACAATAAAATCTTCTTATTTACAACAACAACATGAATGCGTGGACTCACGTGGCAGCACCACAGGAACTTGGGGTCCTTCATCAGCGCGTGCTCCGTCAGCTTCTTGTGAAACAGCTCGTACTCGTCCGGCTGAAGACAGTTACGCAGCTGGAAGACAAAGACAAACAAAAAAGGACATTTTAGTAGTTATTTCTATTCCTTGTGTGAACTACACAGACAAGTGAGTCATAATTAGTAACATCTGATGTAGTTTCTGCTCTGTGGTCACTTCCTGAGGTCCACTCTCAGCTTCATGGTCACATGACTAGTTCTCATTAATCGATCATGACGTCATAGTTTCACTGAGGCGCTCAGACTTTTGTGTTTTTACAGAATCTGGTGAAAGGAAACTTTTTTTCTGTGTAGTGAGATTTTCAGTGAGACGTGTAAAATAAAATGTTTCTTTCGTTTCTTACACGTTGTGTTCAAGGGCCGTTGTAAAGATGAAAATCTACCGATGTACAGAGATTGTACAGCTTGTGACTGTGGTGAACGGTGTAGTTTCGCTGCCTGTTTGAAGGAAATGTGCTTTCGGTTGACGGCAAAGGCCCCGGGGGCCCATAAAGGCGTTCAATGGTCCCCCTTTAAACCGCTTCGGGTGCGAGCGATGACCACGCCCTGCCCGCCTCACCTGGATGTCCAGCGTGGAGAAGTAGCTGTCCAGCTGCTGCGGGTCGTTGATGTCCGGCTCGCTGCAGACGGGACACACCATGTCCCGGATGTGTTTGTCCCGCACGGCGATGGTGAAGTGGAGCCTGAAGCACTCGTGGCACACGGAGCACTGGCAGGAGGTCAGGGACTGCATCTGAAGGGGGTCAAATTACAGCTCATATAATTACATGTCTTTATTTACCCACATATTCCTTTTGCTTGTTTTGGTGTTTTTCTTGCTTCATATTTCTCAAACTGCACTTTGTTGAGACTTTTTTGTATTTTCCTGCTATGGTAGTTTATCTTTGTCTACGTTCTAATTCTAATCCGTCGCTTCATGCGTAGAAGCGTGTGGTGCGGCGCGCCCCCACCTTGCTGCGGGGGAAGGGGCTCAGGCAGCAGGGGCACTCGTTGATGAGGAGGCGCTTGATGAAGTCCTTGTCGTGCGACTCCTTCACGGCCTGCACCACGTCCTCCAGCGAGAAGGTGACGCCCGGCTCCTGCAGCAGCGAGAGGACCAGCTCGCAGCGCCCCCAGCTGGGCAGCTCGTAGAGCGCCAGCAGACGCCTGCATGTCCTCTGAGGGGAGACGGGAGGTGGTGAGGAGACAACAGAGACAGACTGTGAGGAATCCTAAGAGGACAAAAGGGTGGAGCCGTGGGACGAGCGGGTGGAGCTGTAGGTATCCGTCTTTAACGCCACGTGTACGTAGACGCGACGCGTTGGACTTCCTGTTCCGTCTTTGCTGTGAACACACCTGTTTGTCCGGGTGCTGGGGGTCGATCGGCGGCTCCGGCTGGTCGGTCCAGATCCGCTGGTGGAAGGGCTCCAGCAGGGGGCGCTGCAGCAGAGACAAAGCCCCCTTCACCTCGCCGCCGCTCAGCCTCAGCGCCTCCTCGCAGCGAGACGCCTCCCTGAAGCCCAGAGAGTGGAGCTCCTTCATCTGCACCAAGCACGGGACACGGATCAGCTCCAATGCGCAAAGACTCACGCGGCGCCGCTACGCCAACCTCCTACGGCGCCGCTTGATGCTCATACAAAAGAACGTCATGCTGTGTTGAATAAGACGTGAAACCAGAGAGTTCAGACCATGAACTCATGTTTACAATGTTTACTGAGGGAATAAATCAAGTCATTTCCTCATAGACGTCTATGGGAGCAGAGGAGTCGCCCCCTGCTGGTCACTACAGAGAAGTAGAGTCATTTCCTCATAGACGTCTATGGGAGCAGAGGAGTCGCCCCCTGCTGGTCACTACAGAGAAGTAGAGTCATTTCCTCATAGACGTCTATGGCAGCAGAGGAGTCGCCCCCTGCTGGTCACTACAGAGAAGTAGAGTCATTTCCTCATAGACGTCTATGGGAGCAGAGGAGTCGCCCCTGCTGGTCACTACAGAGAAGTAGAGTCATTTCCTCATAGACGTCTATGGGAGCAGAGGAGTCGCCCCCTGCTGGTCACTACAGAGAAGTAGAGTCATTTCCTCATAGACGTCTATGGGAGCAGAGGAGTCGCCCCCTGCTGGTCACTACAGAGAAGTAGAGTCATTTCCTCATAGACGTCTATGGGAGCAGAGGAGTCGCCCCCTGCTGGTCGCTGCACAGAATGCAGCCGTTGTCCCACCTTGACCTGTCTGTCTCTCAGCAGCTGCGTCACGGCCTTGTTGGTGTCTCCTCCCGCCGACAACCAGGCCAGCTTGGCCTCGGCTCTGGAGAGCTTGGCGCCGTCGCCCTTGACAACGGGAGCGCTCGGCTCCGCCCCCTCGCCGTCTCTCTCCACCTGGACGGAAGCTGCCATGGCGCAGATTTCATCCAGCAGGTGAGGCAGCTCCGACGTCAGCCAATCACAGGGGCTCGTGGTGTTGCTGCCGCCGCACATGCCGATGGCGGCGTACACCTCCTCGGCGCTAACGCCGCGCTTCTCCGCTTCCTGTGCAGGAGACGCGGGGTGAACCTCCATGTTGGCTCCTTTATTGATTCACTCGCATTGCCGCAGACCCCTGAGCTTAGCAACTGTTGTCACGGTGACCTACTCTGATCTGCTGGACGAGGCGCAGGCCGTCGTCCCTCATCATCTTCTGCCTCTTCACCTCCACGTCCACCCGGGCCTTCGGCTGGGGCCTCGGGGGCGACGCCGCTTGGTCCTTGGCGCCGGCCGGGGTCTGCTGCAGGGACGCCGGGGGGAACCCGCCGAGGTTGCACATCTCGCACACCACGGCGGGGCTGGCGTTCACGTAGGTGCAGAACTGGCACATCCACTGAGGAAGGGGGGGGCAGATGGTTTACCTTCACCGATCGGCAAAACTACAACGAGGGTCAAACCTTGTCTCCGGACTCGGGCGGCGTTCCCGGGCTGGTTGGCAGCGGAGCGGCGGGGGGGCGGGTGGCCAGACGGGGACGCTCACACACCTCACAGAGGATGCTGCTGCCCTGGTTCACCACCGTGCAGCTCCTGCAGCGCCACTCTGAGGGGGGGTTCGCTCAGTCACCTTTATTCTGAAAGCGGCTGAGTGAGTGAAGTCGGGTCGGGAGTCTCACCCGTGTTGGGAGACGGGGGCACGGGGGGCGGGGTCTCCTGCGCGGCGGCGAGTCGCGGGCGCTCGCAGGTGGCGCAGAGGACGGCCCGCGTGGCGTTGACCGTGGTGCAGCGGGCGCACTGCCACGGGGAGAGGGAGGGGCTGAACATGTGGATACAGATGTGTTGACACAGAGAGGACCAATCAGCTTCCTTCAACCAAAACTATACAGAAGATTCTGTGAAAATGTTTCTACTTTTAATCTTCTGTCAAAAACAGCCAATCGACTAAAGTATCCTTAAGAATTTAACTGAAAATAAAAGTAAAATAAAGAAAAACAATTCAAATGTTCTGGAGGAAGTTAGTTTGCATCCTGTCATCAAATGAAATATAAAAGAAAACGTGAAGAAAGTTTAAAAAGTCTAACTAGATTCATCACAGCTACAAACACTTTTCTGCATTAAATGATCTTTTTGGCTCCTCGCGGCTCTTTTCTTGGTCCCTCCTCACCTGGAGGCTTTGGGGGCTGCCACGAGGCTCCCGGCTGTGCCCCCGGCGGTCGGGGTGCGAGTGGAAGAGCTGGTCACAGTTCTCACACAGCTTCTGGCTGCAGGTGGAGCACTGGGCGTGCACGGCCGAGGTCCCGCAGATGGTGCAGATTCCTGCGGAGACACGGAGAGGAACGAGTAGAAGAATATGGAAGCACTCCTGACCCTGCAGCCTGGGGGGGGGGCTGACCTACCTGGGGGGGGCTGCTGCAGCTGGTCCCTCTTGTGCTGGTCCCTGGAGGGGTGTCGGTGGAAGAGGTCGTCGCAGGCGTCGCAGAAAGCTTGACCGTCACATGACGGGCAGACCAGCGACGGGGCGGCGCCGCACAGACTACAGTCCCCTATGGGGGGGCGCTCACCTGTCGAGGGTCTCAGGGGTCCTCCTCCAGAGCCCAGGGGGGGCTGAGGGGGTGGAGACGGGACCCTGGGTTCTTCCCCCGGCTGCTGGTCTCCACTCGGGACGCCGACGACCTCCGGCGCCTCCGGCACCTCCGGCACCTCCGGCACCTCCGGCACCAGCTCCTCCTGCACGTCAACACACACAGGAACACATATATCAATCAATACTTCTCATTGATACACACATTATACACACAAACATATATATATGAGGAGGGCTTTTATTTTGAAACAAAAACAGGAAAGGAAGGATATAGTGACTTTTTTAATGTCATGTGACCTGTTGAACGGGTTAAAACTGTAGAGATGTTTTAATGTTATTAAGTCAATAAAACGGTTTATTTTTAACACGGCCCCAACAAGAAGGCGTGACTTTGAATGACATGGCAGCGGCGTGGGCGCGTTGGTACGGACCGGCGGGACGAGGAAGGGGACGACGTCTCTGAAGCTCTCCGGGTGAGGATGGGTTCCCTAAAGAAGGAACAAAAGGAACCTTTTAGCCCCCAGCTGACCTCCAGGCTTCTACCAACCGAAGCAGCACGCACCTTCACCAGCATGTCCATCTCCGTGCGCAAGGTCATGACCTCCAGCGTCACCGCCGCCACGTGCGCCGCGTCCGGCTGGCTGACGTCGTCGGGGAAGCTGAGGCCATCCGCCTGCTGGCTGGTGTAACCGTACAGGAACAGGACGGCCCGGCCTCCCTGGGGGGGGGTCACACTCTTGAGTAGCCCTTCTGACGCGGAGGGGGGCGGGCGGGGGAGGTGCTTCTACTCACCTTCACGGCGTCCACGGTGCTCCTGAAGACGGGGTTGTTGTGCTTGACGCTCCTCCAGTATCTGGGCCGGGCGGGACTCGTCAGGTTACAGCCGTACTTCTCCAGGATGCTCAAGGCCTTGACCAGTCTGCTCAAGGATTCCAGGACCTGAGGAGGAAACAGTGGGTGTGGGGGGGGTAACAACTCACTGAAGAGAATAAATATTGATTTACAAGTCCTCAACTACAATACAAACATAAATAAATTATTTTAAAAAACAGGGCTTTGAGATCATTTTTTTGAACGTATTGACCTACAAAACATTTAATTAAGATAAATCCCAAAGTCACCAGACTTCACTGGAAAGATTTGACATCACCGAGTGTAAACTTGATTCATTAAAACTCTTAAATCTCTTTAAATTGGACCATTAAAGGATCGTTCCGTGGCTTTGAGCCAGCGGGAATGAATCAGATCCAAATCCACCTCGATGTTCCTTCATGCTCCTAACAGGAAGAGACGCTTTCCTTTCAGTAGAAGATGCACAGGTTTCTGAGACGTATGTATTCAAGCATTGATGCACCTCCAGTGTGCTGCTGCACGCCGTGTTCTCCCTCAACATGGTCTCCGCCCCCAGGAGGCGGTACTTCTCAGAGAGGGGCAGGAGGACGCCGGCCATGGTCTGGACCTCGGCCTTCACGTCCTGGGCCGAACCCGAGGAGGAGAGGAGCGACTGGGACCTCCTCCTCAGCTCCTCCATCTGCCCCGACGCGCCGCTGCTCATCGCTGTGCAGTAAAACTAAAGGAAGAGGAAACAATTGAACATTTTCTGGCTGTGACTCACGTACAGGAGAATTAGCCACGTCCTTTCCGTTCAAACAGTTTTAACAAAAACCATAAAACATTTTTGTCAAAGCTCTGACACTTTAAGTTAAAAAAAAACGATATATACAGTTTATAATATATAAAGTGTAATGTAATTATTTACTGTATATATATATTTTTTTTATGGACCCATTACTGAAGTCAAGTTAAATTTAACTGAGAAATTAAAGGAATTAGAGAAATAGCATTAATAATCTAAATATGCAAATATCTGGATGAAATACATTTGACTAAATTCAATTAAATTGTTCTACTACTTAAATCTACTGCATTTATAGATTTATATTATTTAATTGTTTTTTGTTTGATTAATTCTTTACGCAAAGCACTTTCGATCATCGTATTGCTTAAAATGTGCTCGATCATTTCCCTTGAACCAAACAATGTAAAATGTTTAAATAAATAAAGTAAGTGTCGCGCTTCACCTTTGATCACATGACCAGCGTTGGAACCCGGACTAATCTTAGTGTGACACACTAACCGACCGAACTCAGAAGCATAAGAACAACTCTCGTATGAACGTTTCTTCGCGATGAAAAGGTGTTTCAATCGGAGTTGAAGCCAACGAGTAAACAATTCCTCACAGTTGAAACGGAAACTTTCATCAGAAACACGATGACGTCACCTGCTGATGTAACACACCGAGGTCGCGAGCTCCGACGGTTGATTTTACTCCGTTTAAAAGTGAGAAGAATGTATGTTAACGGAATTACATATTCTTTAAATGCACGTCAGCGGTTAATGTGTCACCTACACTAGTTCCGTGTTGTGCTGGAGCTAACAGCGTCCCTTCAGCGCGGAACTCCAGTTTGACGCTTTAGGTTCCGCCTCGCTTCCTGTCGCGACATTAATTTTTCGAAATAAAAGCGGGAGTCCCCAACTTTGTTCTTGTACGAAATGTAAACACATTAAATACATTCAATTAAAAAAATGAATGCAACTAAATCAAATAGAGTTTCATCAAAACAAAATACCACCACGATTGACCGTAAATGTACCACATTCAAAATCAAGAGCTCATCTATTTCTTCATTAGTGAAAAAGAAAATATGACATATCAACAGAAAATGAAAAGAAAATACACAACTGTACAGAATAACTTAATTATCTCCTGCAACCCCTGCATTTACAACAGCTTTTTATCATTTAGGCATACATTTAAACAAAAAAACACTCTTTACAAAGGTACGCGTTGTGCCATCTTAAAAGTGATGTGGAAAAAATGTGGAATGTATTTGTGTAATATTGTCTAGTTTTATTCATTGAAATATTGTTGTGTTTTTTTTACTTAAAAAGAAACCACAAGTCTCAAGCGCGCGCGTTGACGCCTAAAATAGAGACGCGTCCTACTTTCCGCGGCGGAGGGACACGGTGGGAGGCGCTTCACGGGACGATGAAACCGAAAGCAAAGTTGACGAGGAAATAAAAATAAAGGAAAATCCGCGAGCCGCGTCGTCGTCTCTCCGCCTGAAACAAACTCTTCTTTGGACTTCACGGAGTCGCCATGTCGAAGAACTCCAGCCTGAAGATGAGCCGAGCGAACGCTGCGAAGGTGAGTCGGTCTGCTGACTGAAACATCTCCAAGTCCATTTAACTGCGGATGGTTCCTTCGAACCACGAACACGAGGTCTGCGAGGCAGGGAGGTTCTGAGAGGAAACTCCTCAGCACCATGAGTCAGCAGCTTAAACCGACCTGGTTTCCTTCTTCTCAACAGGTGGAGAGCTTCCAGCAGAGCCTGAACCATGAGGTGTGTTCCTATTTATTCTGCTGTTTGTTGTTATTTAATCACAATAATCACCAACCAGGTGTTCCACAGGCAGAGACCCTGTTCTCCAGCTACATCCCCCAGAGGATCGCCCAGCTGGACGCTCTGCTGAAGGTCAGTGTTCTGCCCCCAAGGTCAAGGACCCGCCTCATGTGTGCGTCCTCCTCCTCCCACACGGGTGTGTTTGTTTGTTCAGGACCCGGCGTTCAGCGTCACGGACATGTCCTCCCTCAAGGCTCCTCTGGACATCCCCATCCCGGAGCCTCCCTGCACAGATGAGGAGGTGAGGTCTCACAGCTCCTCCTCCTCAGGGATCACATCCTCACGTCTGTGCATCCACAGAATTTAAAATGGCCTTAAACAAACTGGTTTGTGTTCATTTAAGAAAGTCCACCTCCGCAACCTGTACAGTTGCAATGCATTGTGGTCCGCTAAATAAAATGGCGCCAATGGGAGCAGCCACTGTGTTCTGTCCTGTTTTTTAGCAGATTTTAAATCGTACCTTCTAGTCTAAAAACCCTTCCTGTTTTTAGTCATTTAGAGCTAAATAACAGAAAACGTCAGTGAAAAGATTGTGACCGTTAAGAATCTATGTTGCAGGAAATGGAGACGGACAAGAGCGGCGATGATGAGAAGAAAAAGAAGAAAGGTAAAATGTTTTTGATGTTTTTAATGTGCGCAGAAAGCCAACAGCAGCCTGTGATGTTTGTCCTGCAGCTCCTAAGTGTGGCTACATCGAGGGCAACGAGAAGATCCTGGTGCTGCTGGAGAAGGTGAAGCCGGAGATCGTCGCCCTGAGGGAGACCATCATCACCGTATGTTGACTCGCGTTAAATCCAGCATGACGCAAATTCTTTAATGGAGGCGGCCGCGTGAGTTCCTCTCTGCTGTGATACCCAAGGTCTCCAGCTGGATTCAGCACCTCATCCCCAAGATAGAAGATGGGAATGACTTTGGGGTCGCCGTCCAGGTACGCCTCGCGTCCTCCTCCTCCTCCACACGCTTAACGCTGGGTGAGCAATTAATCATTATTCTGTTTCACCGCAGGAGAAGATCCTGGAGCGGATCGGTGCGGTGAGGACCAAGGTGGAAGCTTTTCAGACCAACATCAACAAGTGGGTCGGGTGTAAAAGCAGTGGATGAAGTATGATGAGATACCAGCTGTTTGGGCTCCGTAGAACAGTAGCTGTGGTGCTTTAGCTTCGGGGTGCGTTCCATAACTTGTGCCGTTCCTGTGGAGTTATTCAGGTACTTCTCAGAGAGGGGAGATGCTGTTGGAAAAGCCTCCAAGGAGACTCATGTGGTGAGTGTGGATGGAGATGAGCCCGCATGTGGATACATCCGCCGCTGAAAGTAGTCCCCCAACAACGCTCCGCTTCCTTTGATAGAAAGACGACCGTGAGCAGCTTGAGCTAACTCTGGCTCCTTTAGCATAGGAGAGGTGCCTCAATGCGTCCTTAGTAGCTCCTTTAGCATAGGAGAGGTGCCTCAATGCGTCCTTAGTAGCTCCTTTAGCATAGGAGAGGTGCCTCAATGCTTCCTTAGTAGCTCCTTTAGCATAGGAGAGGTGCCTCAATGCGTCCTTAGTAGCTCCTTTAGCATAGGAGAGGTGCCTCAATGCGTCCTTAGTAGCTCCTTTAGCATAGGAGAGGTGCCTCAATGCGTCCTTAGTAGCTCCTTTAGCATAGGAGAGGTGCCTCAATGCGTCCTTAGTAGCTCCTTTAGCATAGGAGAGGTGCCTCAATGCGTCTTTTAGTAGCTCCTTTAGCATAGGAGAGGTGCCTCAATGCGTCCTTAGTAGCTCCTTTAGCATAGGAGAGGTGCCTCAATGCGTCCTTAGTAGCTCCTTTAGCATAGGAGAAGTGCCTCAATGCGTCCTTAGTAGCTCCTTTAGCATAGGAGAGGTGCCTCAATGCTTCCTTAGTAGCTCCTTTAGCATAGGAGAGGTGCCTCAATGCGTCCTTAGTAGCTCCTTTAGCATAGGAGAGGTGCCTCAATGCGTCCTTAGTAGCTCCTTTAGCATAGGAGAGGTGCCTCAATGCGTCCTTAGTAGCTCCTTTAGCATAGGAGAGGTGCCTCAATGCGTCCTTAGTAGCTCCTTTAGCATAGGAGAGGTGCCTCAATGCGTCCTTAGTAGCTCCTTTAGCATAGGAGAGGTGCCTCAATGCGTCCTTAGTAGCTCCTTTAGCATAGGAGAGGTGCCTCAATGCGTCCTTAGTAGCTCCTTTAGCATAGGAGAGGTGCCTCAATGCGTCCTTAGTAGCTCCTTTAGCATAGGAGAGGTGCCTCAATGCGTCCTTAGTAGCTCCTTTAGCATAGGAGAGGTGCCTCAATGCGTCCTTAGTAGCTCCTTTAGCATAGGAGAGGTGCCTCAATGCGTCCTTTAGTAGCTCCTTTAGCGTAGGAAAGGTGCCTCAATGCGTCCTTTAGTAGCTCCTTTAGCGTAGGAAAGGTGCCTCAATGCGTCCTTAGTAGCTCCTTTAGCATAAAGGTGCCTTAGTAGCTCCTTTAAAAAGGTGCTCAATGCTTCCTTTAGTAGCTCCTTTAGCATAGGAAAGGTGCCCCAATGAGTAGCTCCTTTAGCATAGGAAAGGTGCCTCAATGCGTCCTTAGTAGCTCCTTTAGCATAGGAAAGGTGCCTCAATGCTTCCTTTAGTAGTAAAATTGTGTCCAGATCTTAAACATCACACATTTTAAAGCTTAGATTAAATGAAAAAGTCGCCCTTTAACGCGTCTTTCTTCACCTCCAGATGGACTACCGCTCGCTGGTCCACGAGAAGGACCAGTCTATCTACCACGAGGTTAGAGTCGTGGTTCTCGACATCCGCGGCTTCCACGTGAGTCCAGATCTCTGTGAGACGTGTTTGCGTCCTGATGTCAGCGGAGAAGAAGAATTAAACGGTGCTTTGTACCCGTGTCCCCGCAGGCCGAGCTGTACGACATCGTCAGCAAGAATCTGGATAAGGTGACCAATCCGAAAGGAGAAGAGAAACCTCCCATGTACTGAGGCTGGAGGGGGCCAATATCAATAATCAATAACCTCATCAATCATGCTGCGTGGGGGACTTCTTCTGCTAAAAGAATAACTATGAAAGTTAATCATCTCTGCTGTTGTTTGACACTTTGGTTTTCTACCGACACACGCATTAATTTAAATAGTCCGAGGTTTTAAGAGAAATTAATAAAGAAGTTTTCTTTGTTCTTAAAACTGTGATTTTCATTTATGGAGAAAAAGGGGTTTTATAATATGTGACGATGTTTTTGTTGAACCTTTATTATGCTTGACTGCCTTTTTAAATCAAGTCTTCCACACTTTACGTGAAGTGAGGGGAGGAGGAGACTGGCGCCCCCTGTGGACTAAAGTGGAAGTGTCTCCTCCCACCAGAGTCCCTTTAGAAAACCTCATTCTACTGCAGCGGGGTCTCACAGTCCCCTCAGTCCTGCTTCTGGTTCTCCGGGGCCCCTCTTCCCTCCGGAGGGTCCAGTATCCGCTCCCGGGTCTCCTTTTCGGTTATATATCCAGAGACATTTTGAATATCAAGAAAAATACTAATACATCCGTGCTCGGCCTTCACCTCCCTCACTGCGAGATCCAGAGGGGCGACTTCCTGCGCCCGAGGGAGGTGACGGAGACTCACGTCGTGGTGGACGTCTCAGGGCTTTCAGGGAACTGGAACGCCAGTTCCGAGATGGTCGAGTTCCTCAAGGAGGACTCGTTCCTCTGCGATCACCTGGGGTTGATGTGAGACTGTAACTGGACATTGTCTGATGTTTAAGACATGAGATTACCAAATTGGTCACTTTTGGTCTTTTGCTAAAATTTGGAGAAAAAAAAAACTGGTGCACTATTTGATTTGAAATATTGAATTTAAAGTGTTTCATATTTTAGGAGTGAATCTCTTTAAAAGGTCTCTGTTGGACATTTAATGACGTCACTTGATTCTTTAAAATAAAAGGTCTGTCCTGCTTTCTATAAGGCAGATCAAAGCTTCATTGGGTTGTAAGAACAACAAAATTCAGTTACTTAAATATAGCTTTTGTACTTCGCCATTTAGTTACTGAATAAAAAAAAATGTCAACATTATTTTCTCATGTGGTTCAAGTGAAACAATTACTTTCATCCGGGTTTTAAAAGTTCATCTTTAAAGGCATTTAAAGAATAAATATGATCGTACCTTTAATGCCCGTGTTTATCTCCAGACATTGATGGTGTCCCTTCATCAGCCAGCAGGGGGAGGTGACTGCTTGTTAATGGTCCGAGTTCATCTAGACATGAGTTTAGTTTAAAACATTTAGGCTTTTAACCGGGGCCTTCACAAGAATATGTAAAACTCTCAGTAAGTAGAAGTTGTATCAATGTTTGGAGGTTCAACCCGCTGCTACAAAACTACATGAATGTAAGTTGAGGATGTGTGGCTAGGCTAACGTTAGAAAAATCATTTAAATAAAGTACAAGTTTAATTGTAATATAGCAACTATTTGATTAGTCAACTGTTAAGTTCATTCTTTGTTTAGTTTAATTCTATGACAAAAAATCAATGCATTACTATTTTAGTTTTAGAAGATCGAGCGAAATAATAACTGCCACTTCCGGTTTTATCTGCACTGATTTCCGGTTCCCGCCTCGCTAACTCCCGCCAGCTTGTCGTCCTCCCGCCTCCACGCCGGAAGGTGCGAGTCTCTCCGGCAGAAACTCACGCGCGCGCACCAGGAGTGATTCAGCGGGGAAGGGGGCGTGTCGGGGACGGGGGGCGTGTCGGGGGGGGGGGACATTCCGCGTCTCTCTGGACAATAAAAGTCCGGTCCAGTGGCTCGTCGGCCGGTCGCGGAGCGGAGGTCCGCAGGATGAACCCCGCGTGCGCCCGCTGCGGGAAGATCGTCTACCCGACGGAGAAAGTCAGCTGCCTGGACAAGGTGAGCCTCCACCTGCCGCCTCCACCTCCACCTCCACCCCCCGCAGGGCTCCTTCGTGGCTCAAACTGACGCCAGAGATCTGTCCTCAAAACCAATTCCATGGTCAATAATCAATCAGAGAACCTTTAATCGGGGTTCGTTATTAATTACTTAAGACCGATGTAAGGTGGCATCTTTGTGGTTATTATCACTTTACTGTTTAAAATAGGCTTTTGATCTTCTTTCTTCAGCCTAAATGACACAACTAATAATAATTTCCCCTCTTGATTTTAAAACACTTTGGATTTAGTTACATTTGGTGGTTTATTTACTGAGAATAATGATAATTCATATATAAAAATACGATCTTTTAAATAAATGTAATATAAGAAAGCCTGATAATAACAGACCAGTGATACCAGCGACGTGCCGGTAAACAAAAGTGCTGCTTGTGTTATCTGGTGTTTGCATGGCAACTCCTCAGTAATAAGTCAGTTGCATAATGGGGATGAATTATTCATTTCTTGCATTCACTGTCTGTCCTGTGAGGCGTCAGATGACACGATGTGGAATAAGCTCCCACATTTCTGATGGCAAAACCCAAAATATCAGTTTCATCTGCTGCAAATAGAAGAACCCAAAAGCTGTGAGAATATAAAGAGAATAAGAATAAAAGGTAGAAGCTAGAAGTTGAATAGAAGTTGGTTTTATTTAAAATGTCAGTTAAAAAGCTGACCATCATTGGTTGCTAAAGTGTGCATTTATACTGTATTCTATATACACATATAAATGTACCATATTTTACTGAATGAACATCACGCTGTGTTGAAGAAGACTTGAAACTAGAGACTGAGACCATAAACTCATGTTTACAATGTTTACTGAGGGAATAAATCAAGAGAGAAGTAGAGTCATTTCCTCATAGACGTCTATGGGAGCAGAGGAGTCGCCCCCTGCTGGTCACTACAGATAATGCAGCTTTAATTAAATGTGGTCATTAAAGGTACTGAATATACTTAATTCAAAGATAAAGAAGGAACTTGTGATGTTCTCTGGTGGAGATACATGTGATCATCTCAACAACTAAGACATCATTTGACCACCGAGCGTTTAAATAATACTGATTCAGGACCGATTGAGGGAGATCTGACTGACTTACTTCAGTTTTCCTCCTGCGGCCCGTCACATTTTAATCCAGCCTCCCACTGCCTTTTATATTTAGCCCCGAACCCTCGCCGCCAAATCTCAAATTAACCGGGAAGTGCGAGGCGGACAGTCCCGCCCGCGACGTTTGACTGACAGGCGGGTCGCGAGGAGGGCGGTGCAGAGGCACAGGGTTGTCATGGAGATGGTTTGGTTGATAACCTTGTGATCTCAGTGTGTGATTCTGGTGACGGGATAACGGGTCAAAGGAGAAGTCAAAGTGTCCCACTTACCAAAAACAGCGACGCGCCTGAGAACGTCTTCTTCTGGATCTTTAAGACCGTAGACAGGAAGTGGTTGTTTCCAGCATGGCGTCAACCATTAGTCAGTGTTCCACTAATATGGAGCTCTTGGTTTGCCGTTTTAGCTGTTGCCATCTTGTTCTCAGGACGTCACAATCTGTGTTTCTGGACCATAATTTACTAAATGAACAGCATCATGTATTGAAGAAGAAGTATGTATTTTCTCATGGACGTCTGTGGCACCAGAGGAGTCGCCCCCTGCTGGTCACAACAGAGAATGCAGCGTTAAGACTCTTCTTTACTTTCAGAGCCTCATCGTATCCAACATTGACGTGTGTGTGTTGTTTGCAGAACTGGCATAAAGGATGTTTCCACTGCGAGGTTTGTAAGATGACCCTCAACATGAAGAACTACAAAGGTTACGACAAGAAGCCCTACTGCAACGCGTGAGTGCTGGTCTCCTCCGGTCTCCACGTTACACCTGTCGCTCTCTACATCGCATGCACAGTAACAACATCACACGCCTGTCAAGGTGATGGACACGAAACCATCACTGTAATGTACAAAGAGCTTATTATACCCGAGTCCACGCAGCCCTGTGAGGTTTTTATAGCAGCGACGCTGCTCTTCTTCGGTGCTTTTGGTTGCTTCGCCCTCCTCGCTGGCTCTGACCTTTGACCTTGTGGTGTTGAAACTCGTACCTGTAGTTCTCCTCTTCATTGTTCATTTGGTCCGCAGAGAAGTTTTCATCGACGCCCCCTCGTTTCGTCAGGAAGGTGTGAACGCAGCGTGCATGCACCAGTGCATCGTGGGTAGTGCGGCTCCTTTTGTGACAAACTGACTAGCGGCCCATATTTAGCACAACGATGTAGCGTCTCTGATTTTAAAACCAGCTGCGTAGTGACGAAGAAGATTGTGTTTATTTGTTCTGTCATTGATCTAAAGAAACGAGGTGTACAAACTGCTCACACGTTTCTTCTTCAACAATGAAATGCATTAGAAGTTTACTGCAGCGATCCATCCATATGTTTTATTCAAGTATAATTATCGGCTACCGTTGAGTTGAAGAATCAGTTTGATGCAAAAAGTTAAAAGTCTCCAGTTGTCTTAAATATGAATATTATCAGATTGTTGTGAGCAAACAAGAGATTTGAGGACTTGTTTTATTTTCATAAACTAAACAGCTAATGGAGAAAGTAATCCACAGGTTTACAGACCATGAATCACTAGCTAGTATGATCTTTACTCGTGATACTCGAGCATCTGGCCTCCTCCAGGTAGGACTTTCAGAATGAATGTTTGAGGAGGTCTGGAGGGATTTAATGAGTCTCGTGCTTCTCTGCTGCAGTGTGGAGAGCGATTACAGAAGTCAGGTAACGAGTCAGGTGACTACAGACACTAACGAGTCAGGTGACTACCGACACTAACGACTCACCTGACCACCGACACTAACGAGTCACATGACCACCGACACTAACGACTCACCTGACTACCGACTCGAACGACTCACCTGACCACCGACACTAACGACTCACCTGACTACCGACACGAACGAGTCACGTGACTACCGACACTAACGAGTCAGGCGACTACAGACACTAACGAGTCAGGTGACTACAGACACTAACGAGTCAGGTGACTACCGACACTAACGACTCACCTGACCACCGACACTAACGAGTCACATGACCACCGACACTAACGACTCACCTGACTACCGACACGAACGAGTCACGTGACTACCGACACTAACGAGTCACGTGACTACCGACACTAACGAGTCAGGCGACTACAGACACTAACGAGTCAGGTGACTACAGACACTAACGAGTCAGGTGACTACCGACACTAACGACTCACCTGACCACCGACACTAACGAGTCACATGACTACCGACACTAACGAGTCACGTGACTACCGACACTAACGAGTCACGTGACTACCGACACTAACGAGTCACGTGACTACAGGCACTAACGAGTCAGGTGACCACCGACACTAACGACTCACCTGACCACCAACACTAACAAGTCAGGTGACTACCGACACTAACGAGTCAGGTGGCTACCGACACTAACGAGTCACGTGACTACAGACACTAACGAGTCAGGCGACTACCGACACTAACGAGTCAGGTGACTACAGACACTAACGAGTCACGTGACTACAGACACTAACGAGTCACGTGACTACAGACACTAAAGAGTCACATGACTACAGACACTAACGAGTCACGTGACTACAGACACTAACGAGTCACGTGACTACAGACACTAACGAGTCACATGACCACCGACACTAACGACTCACCTGACCACCGACACTAACGACTCACCTGACTACCGACACGAACGAGTCACGTGACTACCGACACTAACGAGTCAGGCGACTACAGACACTAACGAGTCAGGTGACTACAGACACTAACGAGTCAGGTGACTACCGACACTAACGACTCACCTGACCACCGACACTAACGACTCACCTGACCACCGACACTAACGACTCACCTGACCACCGACACTAACAACTCACCTGACTACCGACACGAACGAGTCACGTGACTACCGACACTAACGAGTCAGGCGACTACAGACACTAACGAGTCAGGTGACTACAGACACTAACGAGTCAGGTGACTACCGACACTAACGACTCACCTGACCACCGACACTAACGAGTCACATGACCACCAACACTAACGACTCACCTGACTACCGACACGAACGAGTCACGTGACTACCGACACTAACGAGTCACGTGACTACCGACACTAACGAGTCAGGCGACTACAGACACGAGTCAGGTGACTACAGACACTAACGAGTCAGGTGACTACCGACACTAACGACTCACCTGACCACCGACACTAACGAGTCACATGACTACCGACACTAACGAGTCACGTGACTACCGACACTAACGAGTCACGTGACTACAGGCACTAACGAGTCAGGTGACCACCGACACTAACGACTCACCTGACCACCAACACTAACAAGTCAGGTGACTACCGACACTAACGAGTCAGGTGACTACCGACACTAACGAGTCACGTGACTACAGACACTAACGAGTCAGGCGACTACCGACACTAACGAGTCAGGTGACTACAGACACTAACGAGTCAGGTGACTACCGACACTAACGAGTCACGTGACTACAGACACTAACGAGTCACGTGACTACAGACACTAAAGAGTCACATGACTACAGACACTAACGAGTCAGGTGACTACCGACACTAACGAGTCAGGTGACTACAGACACTAACGAGTCACGTGACTACAGACACTAATGAGTCAGGTGACTACCGACACTAACGACTCACCTGACCACTGACACTAACGAGTCACATGACTACCGACACTAACGAGTCAGGTGACTACCGACACTAACGAGTCACGTGACTACAGACACTAACGAGTCAGGTGACTACCGACACTAACGACTCACCTGACCACCGACACAAACGAGTCAGGTGACTACAGACACTAACGAGTCAGGTGACTACCGACACTAACGAGTCAGGTGACCACCGACACTAACGAGTCAGGTGACCACCGACACTAACGACTCACGTGACCACCGACACTAACGAGTCACGTGACTACAGACACTAACGAGTCAGGTGACTACCGACACTAACGAGTCAGGTGACCACCAAGACTAACGAGTCAGGTGACCACCGACACTAACGAGTCAGGTGACCACCGAGACTAACGAGTCACGTGACTACAGACACTAACGACTCACGTGACCACCGACACTAACGAGTCAGGTGACTCTTGTTACTGATAAGTCAAACTAATAACAATATCTAATTTTTTGAAATCTTTTTTTATTACAATTTTGTATCAAAGGTGCACATTAATAAATCACATAAGAAGTCGTTATAACTTTAACTCACAGTAAAAGACGTCTCATGTCAGTAATGGTTCTTTTATTTCTCTCCATGTGAATCACTAATTAGCAGAAGGTGGTTTAATACAAGACGAGCAGCAGAGATCCAGTAGAATAGAAAGATTCATAGCAGACGCCTCCTTAATTCCCCTTTATGCTAATTAATAATAATCAAAGCTGCTTATGTAACGGTGCACAACAGAAGGAGTCCTCCGTTCCGTCTCTCCATCTTCCTGTGATTTGACTTGAAAATCTGTGTTTTGAGCTTTGACAGCAGCTCAGATCGTGGTGATAAAAAGCCGGTTGGTTACGTAACGCTGCTGCCCACATAACCCAGATTACTGCTCTACAGGAGGATGTGATCATCTCCACCACACCGACGAGTCACGTGACCAACTAGTGACTCGGGAGGACGGGGAGGACAGAGAGGACTGAGAGGACTGAGAGGACTGGGAGGACAGGGAGGACAGGGAGGACTGAGGGGACTGAGAGGACAGGGAGGACAGGCAGGACGGGGAGGACAGGGAGGACTGAGAGGACAGGGAGGAGGCAGTAAACCCCTCTGTGAGAAAGGAGGACGGTGAGGGCAGCATACTGAGAGAGAAGGATGGGGGGCTGGGAGGAGGAGCGGGAGGAGGAGGAGGAGGAGGAGGAGAGGAGGAGGGGGGCGTTATGTAACCCTCCTGCTAATCGCTAACAGTGTCAGGAGGCTTTTTAAAGTAAAAGGACAGAGAGGAACTCCTGAAGGTTCGGCATGAACGAGGGAGCCGAAAAGACTCTTTAGTTTCAGTTTAGCGTCATTAGGAACACGGGGGGTCACAGAGGAAGGGGGTCACAGAGGAAGGGGGGTCACAGAGGAAGGGGGTCACAGAGGAAGGGGGGGGGTCACAGAGGAAGGGGGTCACAAAACAGCAACACCAGACATTTGTTTGTTTATCATTTTTAGTCCTCCTCTTTGTCCTTTTTGTCCTCTTCTTCGTCCTCGGGATGTGATTGTTGAATCCGAGCTTCCTCGATAAAGCGACACAATGCGAGGACGAAGACGAGGAGGAGGAAGAGGAGGAGAATCGGGCGGTTGAATGTGGTGTTTATTTTGAAATGCTGCTGGGGAGGAAGTAGGTTGTAGAGGCATAACGGAGGGAAAGGATTCTCCTGAATCCGCCGCTTACTAGAGGAGGGTCATCAAACACGACGGCTAATTCTTCTCTTTGTCTCCACGTCGTCCTTTTCTTTGTGCTCGGATTCTAAACCCTCAGAATGTAAAGAATATTCTGAGAATTAAATCATTAAAACAACACGTGTTGAACTGAAAAAACTAACTTCTAAACTTTGGAGAATGTGTGTGTGTCTGTGTGTGTGTGTGTGTGTGTGTGTGTCTGTGTGTGTGTGTCTGTGTCTGTGTCTGTGTGTGTGTGTGTGTGTCTGTGTGTGTGTGTCTGTGTGTCTGTGTGTGTGTGTCTGTGTGTGTGTGTCTGTGTCTGTGTGCGTGTGTGTGTCTGTGCGCGGCGTGTGTGTCTGTGTGTGTGTGTCTGTGTGTGTGTGTGTGTGTGTGTGTCTGTGTGTGTGTGTGTGTCCCACAGAGCTGCTCTTTGTCTCAAAGTATTTGGTTTCAGCGAGTGAACAAAGCGCCCGTGGTTGCCCTTGGCGACGGGAACAGGTGAAGTGAAACTACACAATTAGTGCGTGTGTGTGTTGTTTGTGCGACACAGCGAGTACGTTTAACACACTGCTGGGACAGGAAGTCTCTGTAGGAGACGCACGTAGAGAATCAGCGGATGCTGCGTTACGCTGAGGAGGCTTTGTTGGGTGACTGCGGCGCCCCCGCTGGACTAAAGTGGTACTGCCCCTCGCTCCACGGCGGGGTCTCCCAGTCGGACCCTCTCAGTCCTGGTTCTCCCGGACCTCCTTTTCATTGCATTGTGGGTCTCCAGAGGACTGAGAACGCCCGTCCCTGAGGGTTTCATCCAACTGGCCGTGAGACAGGCGGGTAGAGACACTGATGACATCATGAGTAGGACCTTCACCAGGAGACCTCTGTGTGTCTGCGTTCCTCCTTTCAGACATTACCCCAAAACGTCCTTCACCACGGTGGCCGACACGCCAGAGAACCTGAGGCTGAGACAGCAGAGCCAGCTGCAGAGCCAGGTAACGCACACGCACACGCGCACACGCACACGCACACGCTGACTGACGGGTCGCTGCATCCTCCTCAGTCCTTATATGGTCACTTCCTGTTCACTGGCTGCAAATAAACAAGATGGCAACCTAGAGACGTCAGTTAATATGTAAATACTAACGATGTAACATATGTAACACACGCTGTATCAGCACGGACTCCCCTACCTCAACAATCACGTCCCCGTTCAACCCGGCTCCACCCCGCCGGCACCAACTGGTGGGGAAAACAAACGCTCAGGTGTGCCAGAAGAACACGTGTGTGTGTGTGTGTGTGTGTGCGTGTATGAGTGTGTGTGTGTGTGTGTGTGTGTGAGTGTGTGTGTGTGTGCGCACAGCAGGCAGCAGGACAAAAGGACAGATGTCCACTCAGCAGTCAGCAGAAGGTGTGGTGCAGTGCATGATGGGATATTTGCGTTGGTGTTGTTGTTTACTCATCAGTTCTCTTCTTTTCTCTCCAGACCTGATAAACGTATTTAATGATTTCATATTATTATATATATACATATATTTATATATATATATATATATAAATACTTTTCTACCAGTTTTCACATTAAAGTGACTCGAGAGTAGAGAACCACAAATATTTCACCTCCAGCCACACGTCCTCTTCCTCCTCTTCCTCCTCTTCCTCCCCATCCTGTGCCCTCTCACACTCATAAAGCCCTCCCGAGCTTCACTCCATCTTGTCCTGATTCTACGTCAGCCTCCACCCGACGGCCCGAGATCAAAGCGATGAATTTCACCAGCGTTCAAAATGAGACCTTTTAAATCAGCATCGCTGTGGATCCTCGTCTCCTCCTCAGCAGAGACATCCATGTCCTCCTTCTGCTCCTCCTTGTTCTCCTGCTCCTCCTTCTGGAGAGATGTCCACGTTGTAGTTCCCTTCATCCCTCCTCCCGTCCCTGGAGGTGACGTTTGAATCACTTCACATTAGCCCCAGGAGGCTAACTCGCCCCCTCATGCTCAGCACTGACCCAGTTGTGTGGTGAGTGGATGTGACGTGGTCATGTGACCTGCTGGTGGGTGATGGTGGGACCAAGCAGCTGCTCACATCGATTCATTGAAGATTATTGAAACTCTAAAGTTGATGAGAGGAGAGACCACAAGGTTGGGGGTTCGAGCCCCGGCTGATGTCCCACGTCGAAGTGTCCCTGAGCGAGACGCCCGACCCCGAACTGCCCCCTGGACGCCCCACTCTCAGCTGAATGACCTGTAATGTAATAATTCTTATTAGGTGGAGGAGGAAGTCAGGTGACGTAGGATAATCACAGACCACGCCCCTTTTTGTATGGCTATGAGTGACCTTCAGAGGCCGAGTGAGACACTAGAGGTCATTCAGTTGACCTACTGCAGCCTTCTCCTTGTTGTTGTTGGTGTTGTTGTTTTTGTGGGCAGTGGGACACGCTGACCGTCGTCTGCGGTCTTTATCAATACTGACACTTCCTGTCTGACTTCCTGTCTCACTTCCTGTCTCACTTCTTCTTCAGGTGAAGTACAAGAAGGACTTTGAGGAGAGCAAAGGTCGAGGCTTCAGCATCGTGTCTGACACTCCGGAGATGCAAAGACTCAGAAGGACTCAGGAGCAGATCAGCATCGTATGTACACACACACACACACACACACACACACACACACACACACACACACACACACTCTGTGTGCGCTTGTGTAAGTGAGATGTGACGGGTGCATTTTGGTCAGAGAGTACAATAACACACACACACACACACACTGTGTGTCATCATGGAGGTCACTGGTTGCGATGATGACGTCACCTCTTGATGACATCACCTGTTGGAGGAGGAGCCAGTGAGGTGAGTTCTTTGTATCTTTCTTTGAGGAGGATTTAAAGCGGTCTGTGTTTCAGTAGAAGAGATGATCAATGAATCATCTACACGAGTTTAACTCATCCAAGTATTCATGATGTATTCATGATATATTCATGATATATTCATGATATATTCAGGATGTATTCATGATGTATTCATGATGTATTCATGATGTATTCATGATATATTCATGATGTATTCAGAATGTATTCAGGATGTATTCATGATGTATTCATGATGTATTCATGATGTATTCAGGATGTATTCATGATATATTCATGATGTATTCATGATGTATTCATGATGTATTCAGGATGTATTCATGATGTATTCATGATGTATTCATGATATATTCATGATGTATTCAGGATGTATTCATGATGTATTCATGATGTATTCATGATGTATTCAGGATGTATTCAGGATGTATTCATGATATATTCATGATGTATTCAGGATGTATTCAGGATGTATTCATGATATATTCATGATGTATTCAGGATGTATTCATGATATATTCAGGATGTATTCATGATATATTCATGATATATTCAGGATGTATTCATGATGTATTCATGATGTATTCACGATGTATTCATGATATATTCATGATGTATTCATGATGTATTCAGGATGTATTCATGATGTATTCATGATATATTCATGATATATTCAGGATGTATTCATGATGTATTCATGATGTATTCATGATGTATTCATGATGTATTCAGGATGTATTCATGATGTATTCATGATGTATTCATGATGTATTCATGATGTATTCATGATGTATTCAGGATGTATTCATGATATATTCAGGATGTATTCATGATGTATTCATGATGTATTCAGAATGTATTCATGATGTATTCAGAATGTATTCATGATGTATTCATGATGTATTCATGATGTATTCATCAGGATGTATTCAGGATGTATTTATGATGTATTCATGATGTCTGTACCTCTGAAAGGTCAAACCACAGCTTTAATAATAGTAGAAACTATCAATATAAATTATATATTATAGCAACAGGGAATTTTATTTGCTTTTATTGTTGTATTGTTATTGTTGTTGTGTTGTTATTGTTCTTTAAAAAAGTTTCTTTAATCTTTTCAATGTTTCTGTGTGTGTGTTTGTGAGTCCACACAGATGCCCCCCGTTGCCCTGGTGACCCAGTGAGCCTCAGCAGATGATGAAGATAGACATTTCTTATGCTTCTCCCTTTAAGACAATAAGATGAACATGAAATAATGAATGAGCACGAGGAGGAGGAGGTGGGAGAAGATGGAGGAGGAGGTAGAAGAAGGTGGAGGTGGATGATGGGGAAGATGAAGGAGGTGGGAGAAGGTGGAGGAGGAGGATGAGGTGGGAGAAGGTGGAGGAGGAGGAGGAGGAAGATGAGGTGGGAGAAGGTGGAGGAAGATGAGGTGGGAGAAGGTGGAGGAAGAGGAGGTGGAGGAGGAAGATGAGGTGGGAGAAGGTGGAGGAGGAGGAAGATGAGGTGGGAGAAGGTGGAGGAGGAGGAAGATGAGGTGGGAGAAGGTGGAGGAGGAAGAGAAGTTGAGGGGGGAGAAGGTGGAGGAGGAGGAAGGTGGAGGAGGGGAGGGGAGGAGGATGAAGATGAGGAGGTGGAGGAGGAGGAAGTTGAGGTGGGAGAAGGTGGAGGAGGAGGAAGAGGGTGGAGGAGGGGAGAAGATGAGGTGGGAGAAGGTTGAGGAGGAGGAAGTTGAGGCGGGAGAAGGTGGAGGAGGAGGAAGAGGAGGAGGAAGATGAGGTGGGAGAAGGTGGAGGAGGACGCAGCGAGTAGATGGAGAGAGACGGACTGAAGCTGTCTGGATCAGAGCTTCATCATCTCAGAGAAGCAGAAGAGATTCTGATTATGAAAAAGTAAATGTTACATAAGACGAGAAACTGAGAGATGATTTCACACATAGATTCATAAAGTAAAAATAGAAAACTGTACAAGAGCGTTCCAGCTAATGGAATCATTCTGCTCACCTTCACACACACACACGCACGCACACACGCACACACACACACACACACGCACACACACACACACACACGGCGTGAAGAGCGCGCTGGCGATAAGGCCTCGAGTAGAGGGCTAAATGTGGAGCCAGAAGCGATAAGAAGGAGGAGCGACCAGTCGAACTGTCAGCAGGAGACAGTCGGTCCCGAGGACGAGGAGGAGGACGAGGAGGAGGAGGAGGAGACCAGAAGGAAGGAAGGTCGACAAGAAGCAAAGAGCAGAGTGAAGGAAAAAACGTTAACTAGGATACGAAGAAAACCTTTGAAACGCTGAGAGGAGACGAGAGGAGGATCGGCTGAGAAGACGGGGAGGTGAGGAGGGAGAGCAGGAGGTCTGGGGAGGTGAGGAGGGAGACAGGAGGTCCGGGGGTGAGGAGGGGGAGCAGGAGGTCTGGGGGTGAGGAGGGAGACAGGAGGTCCTTCAGAGGAGGGAGACAGGAGGTCTGGGGGTGAGGAGGGAGACAGGAGGTCTGGGGGGTCAGGAGGGAGAGCCGGAGGTCTGGGAGGTGAGGAGGGAGACAGGAGGTCTGGGGGTGAGGAGGAGACAGGAGGTCTGGGGGGTCAGAGGAGGGAGACAGGAGGTCTGGGGGTGAGGGGGAGACAGGAGGTCCTCAGAGAGGGAGACAGGAGGTCTGGGGGTGAGGAGGGAGACAGGAGGTCCTTGAGAGGAGACAGAGACAGGAGGTCTGGGGGGTGAGGAGGGAGACAGGAGGTCCTTCAGGGTGAGGAGGGAGACAGGAGGTCTGGGGGGTGAGGAGGGAGACAGGAGGTCTGGGGGGTGAGGAGGGAGACAGGAGGTCCTTCAGAGGAGGGAGACAGGAGGTCCGGGGGGTGAGGAGGGAGACAGGAGGTCCTTCAGAGGAGGTGACTCGTGACCTTGAGGATCGTAGAGATCACAGAGTGAGTTTAAGTAAATGTTCTTAATATTTTTATTTGTAAGCGTTTTATGTTCTTTAGAGTCAACTCTGTAATATGAAAAGACAAATGTCCCTCAAGAGACACGAAAGAGACGTTAAACCAGCACAAAGACACAGGAAATACTACAGAGAGACGCACAGGGATTATTACAAAGACACAAAATATTACTAAAAATAGACGCAAATGAACTAGAGACTCAAAACTACCAACCAAACTCATGAATACGTATTTTATTTAAGCCTTTAATCTCCTAAAACATAAATAAATACAGAGACGCCGACATGGAGGAAGAAGACACAAGGAAGACAGAGACCACCAGGACGCACGAGGAGGACGAGGTAGAAACCCAGGAAATGGCAGAAGAAGACAACTTGGAGGAGGAGCTGCAGGAGGAGGAACGGGAGGAGGAGCTGCAGGAGGAGGAGCTGCAGGGAGGAGGAGCTGCAGGAGGAGGAGCTGCAGGAGGAGGAACGGGAGGAGGAACGGGAGGAGGAGCTGCAGGAGGAGGAGCTGCAGGAGGAGGAACGGGAGGAGGAGCTGCAGGAGGAGGAGCTGCAGGAGGAGGAGCTGCAGGAGGAGGAGCTGCAGGAGGAGGGAGGAGGAGCTGCAGGAGGAGGAGCTGCAGGAGGAGGAACGGGAGGAGGAGCTGCAGGAGGAGCTGCAGGAGGAGGAGCTGCAGGAGGAGGAGGCGCAGGGAGCCTGCCAGTCGGAGGTGAGGACTTCCTGTAGCCGTGGTGACCTTCAGCTCCGGGCTGAGCAGCATCAGTGTTCACGTCTGTTTGTCACTCTGCCGCTAAGAAATCTAAAGTAATATAAAGATATGAATAATATTTCATAAGCAAATGAAATCCTGTGTTATGGTCTGTTACACACCCGTCACTCAGCCTGTAGCCCCGCCCCTAAAGCGCCCCCCGCTCTACGGTCTGTGTGACTCATGAACCTCATGCTGTGACTGACACCATGAACTCATGTTTACATGTAAATATAACAAACAACAGCACAACACAGTGTGCGCATGCCGTTTGTGTCTTTGTGTTTCCAGGCCCCCTCTGACCTGAAGCCCCCCCTACCCGACCCGGCCTTCAACAGGAGGTGCAGCCTCCTCCTCAGCGACGTAGGTCACCGTGTTCTAAACCTTTTCTTTATTACTGGTGTTTAAAGTGGTTTCTTTCTTCCAACCTCCGTTGGTTAGCATTTGGTTAGCATTTAGCTGCTAACGGCTAACGGCTAGCAGACACAGACAATAACACAAAATCACATCAATACTAATATAAGAATTTTGCATTTTATCGGCTGCTCAATTTTTAAACTCACGAATAAAAAGACTGGTGTGAACTCAGAGGCACGGGTTGCCGTTGGTAACACATTCACATATTTTTATATATTTATATATATATATAATATATATATAAATATATGTGACTATGTGTGTGTGAATGAGGGTGAAGCTGCTGGAGGAGCATGTGGGAGGAAGAGTTATTGATTCTCTGGTGTGAAACTCACCAGACTGACTCATCAGCAGCCCACTCCATGAAATCAGCGTCACATCGTCCTCAGCATCGTCCTCCAGCTGTCTGTCCTCATCAATCACCACATGCACATCGCACCGTCAGCGGCAGAAAAGGACTCGCGCGTCTCTTCATCGTCCTCCTGATGCGGCTCTGCCTGGTCCACGGGTTACTTTAGAGATGCTGCTGTTACCATGGAGACGGAGACGATACCGTCTATATTTGTGTTGTTGATATATATCGTAGGACTTTGTACCACAGAGAGTACCTGCTGCGTGTACTTTGGTTTCCTGTCGCTTTGTCTAAAACTTCAGAACATACGTGACTTTCCTCCTGGTGGTCAGCACACACACACACACGCACACGCGCACACACACACACACACACACACTGACGTGGCTCCTCCCTGCAGGTGAAGTATAAGGAGGACTTTGAGAAGATGAAGGGTCACAGTCTGTTTGTTCCTGGAGCCGAACTCATCCACGCCAAGAACATCAGCGCCGTGATATCCGAGGTCTGTACACGCACACAGACACACACACAGAGACACACACACACAGACACACACACAGACAGACAGACACGCACAGCGTCCCCTCCTTGTGGTGTCTCTGTGTCCTCCAGTCCAAGTACAAAGACGAGGGGAGGAAGGAGGCGTCCGTGTCGCTGTACTCCGTCCTGCCGGAGACTCCAGAGACCCGGCGTGCCAGAGAGGCCTCAGACCTGCAGAGCGAGGTACCTGAGCCCCGTCGCCGGGTGGAGCGGGTGGAGGGGGAGGAGGAGACGGGAGGCGTGACCTCCGTCTGCTTGTGTCTCAGGTGAAGTACAGAGGGAACGTGAGGGCGGACGGGTCCTCGCTCTACTCTCTGCTGCCGCAGACCACCGAGACGCAGTTCGTCAAAGAGCTGACGGAGATGCAGAGTGAGGTCAGACGGGTGGAGGGATGAAGCCTAGAAGGGTGGAGGAAGTGTGGAATAGATTGGAATCCTTCTGGTTCTTTCTCTCCCTCCTTTTAGAACAAGTACAAGGAGGAAGGAAAGAAGGAGATGAGCAGCAGCTTCTACTCTCAGCTCCCCGAAACCAGCGAGACGCAGCACGCCAGATCCGTCCAGGAGCATCAGAGCCAGGTACACGAGGGGGGCCTCTGAGACGCAGTCAGGAGGACAGCGTTGACCTTCGACCCCTGCTTGTTTCAGAATAAGTACCAGGAGGCCGGGAGGAGGAAGGCCTCCATCTCTCTCTACTCTCAACTCGCTGACACCCCAGAGGTCCACCACGCCGTGGAGATGTCTCAGCTGCACAGCGAGGTACAGCAGCACGGCCGCAGAGGGGTTTGTGGGTAACGTAGTCTCACCAAGGAGACCTCTTCTTCCCTCCGCCCATCAGGTGAAGTATCGGCCCAAGGTGCTGGTGAGAGGAGCCCCCCCGTCCCTCTACTCCCAGCTGGCCGACACCCCGGAGATCCAGTTCGCCCGAGAGACGGGCGAGATGCAGAGTGAGGTACGCTAGAGGACACGGGGGACACGGGGACACGGGGGTCTGTTTGACTCTACACGGACCTCAGTTCCACTAAATGAACATCATGCAGCATTGAAGAAGATGGCCTCGTGTGACCTTCGAGGTGCGTTGTTGACGATGAATCTCGACCTGTTGCTTCAGACGAGGTACCGGCGGGGGAAGGAGGACGCGTCCTCGCTGTACTCCGCCCTGCCGGAGACGCTGGACACACTGCACGCCAGAGAGGCCTCCGATCTCCAGAGTCAGGTAGCGAGCCGCCTCGCCGCCGCCGCCGCCGCGCATCCTTCCGTCTCCTCATTCTAATACAAACGTGCGAACGTCTCCTGCCGGCGTGCAGCTGAAGTACAAAGAGGCCGCGGGGAGAAGTGGGCCCGTCCGCCCTGTTCCACCGGCTGGCCGAGACGCCGGAGACGGCGCACGCCAGGGAGGCCGGCGAGCTCCTCAGCGAGGTAACCGAGGCGTCCACCCCGCGTACTCGTCCCCGCGGAGACGGCCGGCTGATGAGTCTGTGTCCTTCGTCTCCAGGCGAGGTACAAAGAGGAGGCAAAGAAGGAGATGAGCGTGAACCTCTACTCGCTGCTGCCCGAGACCATCGACACGCGGCACGCCAAAGACGCCGCCGGGCTGCAGAGCCGGGTCCGTTTGTCTGTCTGAGAGTAGCAACTGGATTAATAAGAGGAGATATTCTGGAACATTAGTCGACAGTTTTCAGTGAAATAAATCAGGATTTTCTCGTAGATTAAAGTACATTTACTGGGAAAGAAAGAAACATATTCCAAGAGAAGTAACGTCGTAAATGTGCATTTTCAGATATTCAACTGACACGTAGAACATAAAATACCACAAATCTGATATTGTTTCAAATCTCAAAATCAGCCACGTTAATGTTTTATTCTGTGGAGTTCAAAGCAGCGTCTAAATCTACTAGTAAACGAAACATGGTGTTTCCTGCTTTCAGTAGCTGCTCGTGCTTCTGTTTGTGGGAGCAATAGATCGACAGCTGAAGATGTAAATAGTGACCCTCAGAACTTGTGGCCTGCAGGCGAAGTACAGAGAAGGTGTGAAGCAGCAGGCGCAGGGCAGCTTGTTCCATCAGCTCCCACAGACCACAGAGACACAGCTGGCCAAACATCTGTCCCAGCTGCAGAGCGAGGTACCCAGTGGGATTCCATTCGTTCAGTGTTGTATTGATTATTAGACGTCGTGATGAGAACTTGAGGGGCAGAATCAGAAAAGAGCAACAAACCGTTTAATATTCTCTTTCCCGATTCCAATTATTATCTATGTGCTCAAAGCTCGTTTTACACACATTGTAATTCATCTTTAACGTCTATTTTATAATCATCATCTGGAATAATTAGTTACCAAAGCTACACATCACGATAACGTTATAATGTGCTCGTGTTCACTGAGCAGAGCCTGAACGCATCACGTGACGGAGGTCTTCAGGGACGTAGTCTTTAGGAGACTTCTGGTCACTTGGTGAACGGAGGAGCTGTAATAAGTGTTCACTGTGCAGAACAAGTACAAAGAGGCGGGTAAGAAGGAGGCGAGGACGCCTCTTTACTCCCTCCTCCCTCACACCATGGAGACGCTGCACGCCAAGGAAGCAGCCGACCTCCTCAGCGAGGTCAGAGGTCGCCCGCCCGCCCGCTCTGATACCTGAAGCTGGTTTGCCACCAACGCAACCTTTTCCTTCCAGGTGAAGTACAAAGGCAGCGTGAGGGAGGCGATGGAGGAGTCGCTGTACTCCTCTCTGCCCGACACCGCGGACACCAGCTTCTGCAGAGAGATGAGCGGCCTGCAGAGCGAGGTGAGCGAAGCTCACGCTGCAGATACTGTCCGCACGTACAAGTACACCCTTCCTCAGTTTAATCTATAAAAGATGACGTTCAGTTCTGACACAGCATTTATCTCCACACGTGTCTCGTCTCGTTCTGCTCTCAACCTTTGGGATTCGCAGACGTCGTCCATGAAGCTTCTCTTTCCTCTGAATGACTACAGAGCGAGGCGGCTTTTAGCTCCTCCCACAATGTTTAAATGATGACCGGATCCGTCCTGTGATCAGACAGATTATCACCAGGATTCATGAATTCTCCCTGTGACGCGTCGTAGGGAGATGAAATAAACGCGAGATATCTGTCAATCAAATCTCTTTGAGGTTTCCGTCTTTTCCAGATCAAGTACAAGGAGGACGGGAGGCGGAGCCTCTCTCACAGTTTCTACTCGCAGCTTCCGGAAACGTCCGAGACTCGATTCTCTAAAGCGGCGTCAGAGTTGCAGAGCGAGGTGAGTAATTCACGTTTGTGTGATGGTCAACGGCTACAAAGATAAAAACAGCAAAAAAAGATTTGGGGGAAACAATGTTTTGCAATTTTTTATATATTATAATATATCATATTTTTTCCGGATTTTTTTTCCCAGGATTCTTTTCAGAAAAGAAAATTAATTTTTTTCCCAAAATGTTTTAGGGAGAAACAAAATCCTGGAAGATAATTTTATGAAAAGATTTTGAGGATAAAAAAAAACACCAAAACGTCCCAAAACATCTTTTCCCCAAAATTGGCAAAACGAAAAATAATCATAATCATTCCAAAACCTTTTGGAAAAGATTCTGAACTGAAGCAACATTTAAAGGGTTGTGATTTCTTTACAAGCTTTAAACCAACAGGCTCCTTTCTGTACATGTTTCTTGTAGATGAAGTACAGAGAAGCAGGAAAGAAAGAATCCGCCGGCTCTTTGTACTCGACTCTACCGGAGACGCTGGACACGCTGCACGCCAAAGAGGCCTCACATCTGCAGAGTCAGGTGAGCACAGACAACATCTGGACTCCTGCCCGCTGATGTTAATGTTGTTTTAACACCCTCATAAAAATAATTGTTTTCTACCACCAGAGCCCATTTAAAAAGACATTGATTTTAGCTCTAATAACAAAGTTCAGCATCAGCATCAATGTGTTTTATCCGTGACCTCGTGACCTTTGCCCTGTATCGTTCCAGCTGCAGTACAAGCAGAGCCTGAAGCCCGCCCTCTTCCACCTGATGCCGGAGACCCAGGACACGCTCGCCGCCCGGCGACAGACGGAGCAGCTGAGCGAGGTGCGACCGGCTTCCTGCGTCCTCGCGCATCACACAAACAACACAGTGACGCTTCTGTAGCTCAGATCATTCATCACGGCTCCTCTTCCCCTCACAAGGTCCAGTACAAAGAGGAGGCCAAGAAGGAGGCGAGCGTGGCCCTGTACTCCCTGCTGCCCGACACCGTTGATACCCAGCATGCAAAGGGGCAGGCGGACATGCAGAGTGAGGTGCGTTCACAAAACGTTCCTCCTCATTTCACCTGGATTCATGAGAATTAAAATCCCAGGTGACTCGTCTCTCAGGTGAAGTACAAAGAGGCCGGCAGGAAGCAGGCGTCCACGTCTCTGTACCACCGACTAGCCGAGACTCTGGAGACGCAGCACGCCAAAGAGGCCTCGCAGCTCCAGAGTCAGGTGAGGTCTCACAGCAGGTAATGACCCCCCCGTGTTCCCGTGTGTTTTTACCTGCGGTGGTTTTAACCTGCAGATCTCGTACCGAGCGGCTGGCAGGGAGGAGATGTCGAATCCGGCTTACGGCCGGCTGGCCGACACCTCGGAGACGCAGCTCGCCCGAGAGCTCTCCGACATGCAGAGCCAGGTGAGAGCGAGGCGTCGCCGCGGATCCTCGGGCCGATTGAGTTACATGTTTTTAGTACCACGAGGCGCATCACACACACTACCGGTGAGGACCATAGGGGGCGCCACTATCACCGCTAAAGTAAAGTAGCACCTCTGTCTGCCTGTGTGTTTATTCGCTCCCTGATGTAGAACAAGTACAAGGAGGCCGGGACGAGGAGCCTCCCTCACAGCTTCTACTCGCAGCTGGCTCAGACCGCAGAGACGCAGTTTGCTCAGAGTGTGACGGAGCTGCAGAGCCAAGTGAGTCACGGCCGATTGATACTTATTAATACTCTATACTTGTTAATGCTCTATACTTATTAATACTCAATACTTATTAATACTCTATACTTGTTAATACTCTATACTTATTAATACTTGTTAATACTCTATACTTATTAATACTCAATACTTATTAATACTCAATACTTATACTTGTTAATACTCAATACTTTAATACTCTATACTTGTTAATACTCAATACTTATTAATACTTGTTAATACTCTATACTTATTAATACTCTATACTCGTTAATACCCTATACTTATTAATACTCAATACTTGTTAATACTCAATACTTGTTAATACTCTATACTTATTAATACTCAATACTTATTAATACTTGTTAATACTCTATATTTATTAATACTAATACCCTAATACTTATTAATACTTGTTAATACTCAATACTACTTAATACTTGTTAATACTCTATTAATACTTATTAATACTCAATACTTGTTAATACTCAATACTTATTAATACTCTATACTTGTTAATACTCTATACTTGTTAATACTCTATACTTATTAATACTCTATACTTGTTAATACCCTATACTTATTAATACTCAATACTTGTTAATACTCAATACTTGTTAATACTCAATACTTATTAATACTTATTAATACTCTATACTTATTAATACTCAATACTTATTAATACTTGTTAATACTCTATACTTGTTAATACTCTATACTTATTAATACTCAATACTTATTAATACTTGTTAATACTCTATACTTATTAATACTTACTTGTTAATACTCTATACTTATTAATACTTGTGAATATTCTACTTGTTAATACTCAATACGTATTAATACTCAATACTCATGAACTTCTACTTATAAAAGGAAAACCAATCAAATCAATTAAAATAAAGAATAAAAGAGTTTCCCAAAAGAAACCAAAGGTCGGTTTGTGTTTTTCAGAGCAAGTATAAGACGTCCGGGCGGCGCGACGCCGGCACGTGTCTCTACTCAGTGATGCCCGAGACGCTGGAGACACAACACGCCAGAGAGGCCTCTCAGATCCAGAGCCAGGTACATGTACACACATGTACATACATGTACACACAACCGTCTACACGATCGGCCTCATGTGCATCTGAAGCCAGTGGAGCTTCTTCATGATGAACTGTGACGACTAAACGTTTGTAAAACATTAGAAACATTCATAAAAATACGTTAATGCGTCAATAACCATCAATAATAAATTATATGAAACGTCTTTTACTTTTGGTATTTGAAGTTTATTTTGAAATATACGTTTTAAGGACTAAATTATTGTCGTTGTTTGTCTGCAGCTGAAGTACAAAGACCAGGTGGAGCAGTCGGCATCTTTGTTCTCCACCCTTCCTCAAACCCTGCAGACGGAGCGGGCCAAGGAGGTGACGGAGCTGCAGAGCCAGGTGAAGAAACCCCGCGGGTCACGTGACCACGCACAGCCAATCACAGCTGTCACTCATGTGTGAACCCCAGTAAATTCGTTATCGGCCGCGATGGCGTCGCTGCATCAGCTGTCTCTGCGTTGCAGGTGAAGTACAGAGCGGGAGGGAAGGAGGACGCGTCCTCGCCGCTCTACCGCCTCCTCCCCGAGACGGCGGAGACGCACTTCGCCAAACAGATGTCGGAGATCCAGAGCGAGGTGATCGCACATCTGCTTCATCTGCTTCATCCTCTGTGCACATTCATCGCTGTGTCCAAACATCTTCTGTGTCTCCAGACGAAGTACAAGAAGGACAAAGAGGACATGTCCAACGCGCTGTTCTCTCTGCTGCCGGAGACGCTGCACACTCAGTTTGTGAAGGACATGGCGGAGACGCACAGCGAGGTGAGGACGACATGCAACAGCGTATGATGTCAACAACAACAAGGGTCCTCTTATTGGTGTCATAGTGTTACAAGTGTGTGTGTGTGTGTGTGTGTGTGTGTGTGTGTGTGTGTGTGTGTGTGTGTGTGTGTGTGTGTGTGTGTGTCAGGTGAAGTATAAGCAGGTTGGGAAGCAGCAGACGGCTTCTTCTCTTTACTCTAAACTTCCAGAGACTCTGGAGATCAAACACGCCAAAGAGGCCACGCAGCTCCAGAGTGAAGTGAGTCTCTCTTTGTCTCCTCAGACGATGTTTCTGGTTCATTGCTTCATCTTTTTATTATTGTAACTTTTGTTGCATCAGCGGAGTAACAGACGGACATTTTGGAATCTCAATGTTTCCTCTTTTCTGCTGACAGAAGAAGTACAGAGACGAGGGGAGGAAGGAGAGGACGTCGTCTCTGTACGCTCTCCTCCCCCACACCTCAGAGACACACAAAGCCAGAGAGACGAGTGAGATCCAGAGTGAGGTACAGAGACACACACACACACACACACACAGACACACACACACCTCAGAGACACACAAAGCCAGAGAGACGAGTGAGATCCAGAGTGAGGTACAGAGACACACCCAGAGACACACACACACACACACACACACACACACACACCTCAGAGACACACAAAGCCAGAGAGACGAGTGAGATCCAGAGTGAGGTACAGAGACACACACACACACACACAGACACACACACACACACACACACACAGACACACACACACACACACACACACACACAGACACACACTCATACGCTGCCGCTAGTTTCATCCATAATAAAACATCACAACCTTTTGGTCGGTCGTTGTCTAAATTAAAGTCCACAAACACCTGAAGTGTGTTTCAGTATTTGTTTTAATCACAAACCCTTTCAGAATAAAACACCTGTTTTCTCTCCAGAACAAGTACAAGGAGAGCGGGAAGAAGGGGCGGAGCTCCAGCGCCTTCTCCCGCCTCCCAGAGACCAGCGACACGCGGCGCTCCAGAGCGCTGTCCCAGATGCAGAGCGAGGTGCTCCACCCAACTCCATATAACTCTACCCACACCATCTAACTCCACCTAAATCCATCACACTCCATCATACTCAATCATACTCCATCCACACCATCCAACTCCACCCAACTCCATCATACTCCATATAACTCCACCCACACCATCCAACTCCACCCAACTCCATCATACTCCATATAACTCCACCCACACCATCCAACTCCACCCAACTCCATCATACTCCATATAACTCCACCCACACCATCCAACTCCACCCAACTCCATCATACTCCATATAACTCCACCCACACCATCCAACTCCACCCAACTCCATCATACTCCATCATACTCCATCCACACCATCAACTCCACCAACTCCATCATACCCATATAACTCCACCCAAACCATCCAACTCCACCCACTCCACCATCCAACTCCACCCACACCATCCAACTCCACCTAAATCCATCACACTCCATCATACTCAATCATACTCCATCCACACCATTCAACTCCACCCAACTCCATCATACTCCATATAACTCCACCCACACCATCCAACTCCACCCAACTCCATCATACTCCATATAACTCCACCCACACCATCCAACTCCACCCAACTCCATCATACTCCATATAACTCCACCCACACCATCCAACTCCACCCAACTCCATCATACTCCATATAACTCCACCCACACCATCCAACTCCACCCAACTCCATCATACTCCATATAACTCCACCCACGCCATCCAACTCCACCCAACTCCATCATACTCCATATAAACTCCATCCACTCCATCCACACCATCACTCCATCTAACTCCACTCAACTCCATCTAACTCCACCGACACCATCTAACTCCATCTAACTCCACCTAAATCCACCCAACTGCAACTCAACCTGCTTTCTGTCGTGTTCTGTAGGTCCGATATAAAGAGGCGGGGAGGAGAGACGCCGCCGCCTCGCTGTACTCCACGCTGCCCGAGACTGCGGACACGGTTCACGCCAAGGAGGCCTCCGGGCTGCAGAGCCTGGTGGGAACACGCCTCCCCGGACAGGAGCGGGACGTTAGAGGGGAATCCAGGTTTTAAGCTCCTGTTTGACCCCCCGTGGTTTCCTCTGGTCTTTGGTGCAGGTGAAGTACAGGCAGGACGGCAGGAAGGAGGCGAGCGCGTCTCTGTACCACCGGCTACCCGTAACCACGGAGACGCAGCTGGCCAAAGAGCAGAGAGACGCGTGCAGCGAGGTGAGGAGCTCCCGCACAGACGGCCAAGAGCATTTATTTATCTGTAACAAACCATGTGCTTGGTCCTCAGGTGAAGTACAGAGAAGAGGGCAAGAAGCAGGCGATGAAGAGCTTGTACTCGCTCCTCCCGGAGACGCCCGAGACGCAGCTCGCCAAGCAGCTGTCAGAGATACAGAGTGAGGTGAGGGCCCTGAACGCCTCGTACGGCTGCTTTATTTAATCATGTGATTTATTTAACAGACGTTATGGTTCTAAATGCAATGCAGTTTGCGTCACATTGCGGTTTAATTATTGTGTTACCAAAGATGCATAAATAATCCTTTGAGTTGTTGTAGTGGAGGTTCTATAGTGGAAGGAGCTTTTGTGTCTTAATGTGTATTTAAATTATTATATTTTCAAATTAAATGATGGTTAAATACTTAATTTGTTCTGTAATTCTGTGATTTTAATATATTTTACAATCTCATAGAATATTAGAGTGAAATTAGAGTTGTTTTAATAGTATTATATAAATAAATATGAAATAAACACGGCGACATCACATCTTAGAAGTATATTGATGAACGACTTCTTTTGTCTCCAGACGAAGTACAAGAAGGACAAAGAGGACCTGTCCAACGCGCTGTTCTCTCTGCTGCCGGAGACGCTGCACACTCAGTTTGTGAAGGACATGGCGGAGACGCACAGCGAGGTGAGGACGAGCCGATCGCTCCTATTGATCCTGACATGTAACAGCGTATGATGTCGGCGTCCTTTGGGACAGTTTATTTACACAAATACAATTTTAATAAGAACAATTGTGTTTATTTTCTAATTGAAACGTATTCATTTACTACGTTGTCCCTTTGTCCCGTGTTGTCTTTGTGGGCGAGGCGTCCTCGGGATGCCGCGGCTCACAGGCCGTAGATAAGTGCAGATAAAGTGGTTGCTCGTCTATTCCGGGCTCGTTATCAGCGCCGCTGGATTCCTTCTGCTCTTCAACCCACTCAGTCCTGCAGCGCGGCCTCCTGAATCCGGCAGAGACAGCGGCGGCTTCTCTTAATATTGTTGCTGTCACGACCTTTGACCCCCACCCTCCTTTTGCTCCACAGGTCAAATACAAGGAGGCCGGGAAGAAGGAGGCCAGCGTCTCTCTGTACCACCGGCTGCCCGAGACGCTGGAGACGCGGCGCGTCAGAGAGGTCACGGAGCTGCAGAGCGAGGTACGACTCTGCCTTCGGCTCCTGGGAGACGAGAACTTTTTTTAGGGGTGAGAAATTGGATGTGCGGCGGGAGAACGTGACTGAAGACAGAAATGAGTGACAGTTCAGATCAGCAGACCTCAGATCAGCAGGAGATGGGAGCTTTGGGTCTCCAGAGGGGGCTAGTTAGCTAGCAACTAGCTAGCTTCTCCGTCTCCAGAGGGGGCTAGTTAGCTAGCAACTAGCTAGCTTCTCTGTCTCCAGAGGGGGCTAGTTAGCATGTAGCCATTGTGTAACCGGTGCGTAGCTTTAAATCGAGCTAAGCTAAAGCCGCAGCAGAGTAAGCCGTGATGGTTCCTCCTCCAGAACAAGTACAAGCAGAGCGGGAAGGAGTCCATGGCGTCCAGCCTGTACGCTCAGCTGCCGCAGACCGCCGAGACGCAGCTCGCCGCCAAGATGTCCGACCTGCAGAGCGCGGTAAAGGAAACGCAGCACGCGGGCGCTTTGTGCGCGCCAGGTACGCGGCGAGGGAGTGTGACGGTGTCGTGCTTGTGTTCAGAGTAAATACAAGGAGGACGGCGTCAGGAGCCTCTCGCAGAGTTTCTACTCGCAGCTCCCAGAAACCTCAGAGACTCAGTTTGCCAAAACCGTCTCCGAGCTGCAGAGTGAGGTGAGAACGTTTCTTTTTTTTTTACTTAAAGTGGTTTGTGGGCCGTCGTTTTGAAGCATTGCGTTTGGGGACGTGGCTGCGGCCATCTTGGATTACGACCGTTGCCAGTGAACAGGAAGTGACCATATTGGGACTGAGGGGAGAACATAACCAAGCTAACAAGCTAACAAGGCTAACTGCCGATGTCCTCCTTAGGCCAAGTACAAGGAGGCGAGCAGGAAGGAGGCGAGCGGCTGTCTGTACCACCAGCTCCCTGTAACCATGGAGACGCAGCACGCCAAAGAGGCGAGCGAGCTGCAGAGTCAGGTAACGGCGGCCGTACGCTCTCCTCCGTCTCTGTCCCTCCCTGTCTCTGTCCCTCACCTGTGCTTCGTTCACCTGTCCTCCCCAGGTGAGGTACACGCAGGGCGGCAGGAAGGATCAGAGCAGCAGCCTGTACTCCGCTCTGCCTCAGACTCGAGACATGAACTTAGCCAAAGCTGCCATGGAGCTCCAGAGTGAGGTGACTTCATCTTCAGCTTATTCTGCTCCTTCACTGCAGCAAAAAAAAAAAAAAGTCTAAAATGTTTTACGCGAAAAATAACTAAATGGAGTCTGTATTATTTTAACTAAAGCTCTCAGAGGGAAGTGAAAGCTTTGAGTCGCTGTAGATGAAACGCTGCAAAGTGAAGTTGAACGTCTGTGTGTGTTTGCAGAATAAGTACAAGCAGAAAGGCAGACTGGAGATCAGCAGCAGCGCTTTCCACCAAATGGCAGAAACCAAAGAGACGCAGTTCCTGAAGCAGATCTCAGAGCTGCAGAGCGAGGTGAGCCGCTGTGTTTCCATGACGACCAGGGGATGCGCGTCACGCTGCGTCTGCGGCTTTTCGCTCAGCGGTCGACGGTGGCGCATGTAGAGAGGGTGAGCCGGGAACCGCCTCGAGTCCCAGCTGCTCCGTGTCCCGTGCCGAAGTGTCCCTGAGCAAGACACCCAACCCCGAACCGCTCACCGGGCAAACATTTTAAGAGCCATGGGTTAAAAGTGTAATGTGAGTCGGTTTGGATAAAAAGTGTCAGCTAAATGACCTGAAATGTAAATCAGGAATCATTTATTGCCAAAATCTGTCAAACATACAAGGAATTTGTCTTGGCGGTTGGTGCGTGACAGCAGACACAAAACAGACAATAGACAACAAGACAGCAGTGCACAAGTAATAAAATAAAATGAGATGCTAATGTATCGATGAACTCGTTTCAATTCATGGTTCAAAAAGTCTTGCGTGTGTTGCTGAGCAATTCGCTAGTCTAGAAAAATGGGTCGACGTACGCAAAGACACGCAAGGGACACGCAAGGGACACGCAAGGGGCTCTTACGTGTCCTTGCGTCTCTCTGAAAAGGCACAACCATAAACTAGGCTTTAGGAGGTGAAGTGATGCAGTGGGTCAAACACGCATGTATATAAATATGTATTGGTATTAGAATATTTAAAGTTTCATTTTTCATCTTTGACACATTTTTCTTTGAAGCTTTGTGAATTAAGTGATTTTTTATTTCCTCTAAAAAAATTGTTTTTATGGCTCCATAAAAGGATGTATTTTCTGACTACAAGGTGTCCGTCTATTCATATCATAGACGAAGTACAAGAAGGACAAAGAGGACATGTCCAACGCGCTGTTCTCTCTGCTGCCGGAGACGCTGCACACTCAGTTTGTGAAGGACATGGCGGAGACGCACAGCGAAGTGAGGACGAGTAGATGAACACATTTACCTGGTGAAAGATTTTTATTGAGCCTGCAGGTCAATAAAGTCTGATCATTTACCAACATTGGGCCTCAAATTTCAATTTTTAGATAAACATCTTTTCATATTCTAAATTATATATATATATATATATATACTTGTTTATATTTTATATGACAATTTTATGTCATATTAATCTACCAACCGCTATAACAACATAGAGTTTGTATTCAGTCTTTAGAATCCTTTATAATCGTTTTAATTAATTAAGTTAAAATGTGTGCGTCATAAACCGCTCAGTTATTGATCTCAGGTGTCTCCTTCTTCTCTCAGAGCAAATACAAGGAGGCGAGTAAGAAGGAGCTGGTGAACAGTCTGTACTCCCTCCTGCCGGAGACCAAGGACACGCAACACGCCAAGGAGCAGAGCCAGCTGCACAGCGAGGTAGGGAACATAGGGAGCGAGCTGGTAGGGAACATAGGGAACGAGCTGGTAGGGAACATAGGGAACGAGCTGGTAGGGAACATAGGGAACGAGCTGGTAGGGAACATAGGGAACGAGCTGGTAGGGAACATAGGGAAGGAAACATAGGGACGCTGGTAGGGAAACATAGGGAACGAGCTGGTAGGGAACATAAGCGAGGTAGGGAACAAGCTGGTAGGGAACATAGGGAGCGAGCTGGTGGGGGAACATAGGGAACAAGCTGGTAGGGAACATAGGGCTGGTAGGGAACATAGGGAGCTGGTAGGGAACATAGGGAACGAGCTGGTGGGGAACATAGGGAACGAGCTGTACAGCGAGGTAGGGAACATGGGGAAAAAGCTGGTAGGGAACATAGGGAACGAGCTGGTGGGGAACATAGGGGAACATAGGAACGAGCTGGTAGGGAACATAGGGAACATAGGGAACGAGCTGGTGGGGAACATAGGGAACAAGCTGGTAGGGAACATAGGGAACAAGCTGTACAGCTAGGTCGGGAACATAGGGAACGAGCTGGTAGGGAACATAGGGAACAAGCTGGTAGGGAACATAGGGAACGAGCTGGTAGGGAACATAGGGAACAAGCTGGTAGGGAACATAGGGAGCGAGCTGGTAGGGAACATAGGGAACGAGCTGGTAGGAAACATAGGGAACGAGCTGGTAGGGAACATAGGGAACAAGCTGCACAGAGGGGTAGGGAACATAGGGAGCGAGCTGGTAGGGAACATAGGGAAAAAGCTGGTAGGGAACATAGGGAACGAGCTGGTAGGGAACATAGGGAACGAGCTGGTAGGGAACATGGGGAACGAGCTGGTAGGGAACAAGTTGGTAGGAAACATGTTGTGTCTGACTCATCGCCCGGTTGTTGTTGTTGTTGTTGTTGACAATGCGTTTACAGAAGGCTGTACCGGGAGGACGGGAGGAAGGAGGCCGGCTGCAGTCTGTACGCCATGATGCCAGAAACCATCGAGACGGTGTTCAACAGAGAGCTCACCAAGACGCAGAGCGACGTGAGTCCCTGAGGTCATAGTGTATGAGGTCATCGTGTGTGTGTGTGAGGTCATCATGTGTGTGTGTGTGAGGTCATCGCGTGTGTGTGTGTGAGGTCATCGCGTGTGTGTGACAAGGTCCCTCTGTGAACAATAAGTACATTTTTGAGTGAAACAATAATGATACTTTAGGTAAGAACATCCATTTGAACTATATTTATCTGTGTGTATAGATGCATATAAATAATGTTCTTTGATATAAAAGACATACTTTAACTAAAGCCTACGGGACTAAACACATGTTTAGTCCCGTAAAGGTCCTCTGTGAACAATAAGTTTTTGAAACAATATGTTTACTCCTCATTGGAGTAAACATACCTTCAACATGTACCTTCAAAATCATTGTTTACTCCTCAAGTAGAAATATCCTTATACGTATCATTAAGTATTCACTTTAAACCATATGAGGCAAAAGTAAGACTACATTTTGTATAATATCCCGTTCACACACACACACACACACACACACACAGTGTTTGCATCGTTTAGGCCTGGAAACAAAGCGCTGCTGTGTGATGCTCCGTCGCCTGAGGACACTGACCTACTACACACACATAAACACACACACACTCACACCACCATCTCACACACACACACACACACGTACCTGTTGTGGTCACACACCTGTGTGTACTAAGGCTAAAGTATACAAAGTGAGCTGCATAAGTGTGTCAGACAGGAGGTCAAAGGTCAACGCGGTCTACTGACCGAGCAATGTGCCGCCAACTGGAGCGTGAAGCGCAGACATCACCGCGGCAACGGACCGCCTGACGCCCCCCAGTCTGCACGCGCTGTGATGTCTTTGTTAGCGAAGCTTTTATTGTGACAGTCTGTTTGTGTGGTTTCCTGTTCACAAAGACGCTCAAATGAAGGTGATCAGCTGATACCAATAAATGTCTTTATTAAACAACAATATTTAAAGTAGAAGAAGAAGAAAGCAGGTTCACATTTGTTGAGTGAAGTTTCCTCCTTCTACGTTCTCCTCCTCTTCTCTCCTTCCTACCTCCCTCCCCTCCTCCTCTCTCCTTACCTCCTCTCCCACTTCTCCTCTCCCCCTTCTCCTCTCTCCTTGCCTCCTCTCTCCTTACTTCCTTACCTCCTCTCTCCTTACCTCCTCTCTCCTTACATCCTCTCTCCCTCCTCTCCCCCTTCTTCTCTCTCCTTACCTCTTCTCTCCTTCCTACCTCCCTCCCCTCCTCCTCTCTCCTTACCTCCTCTCCCCCTTCTCATCTCTCCTTACCTCCTCTCTCCCTACTTCCTCCCCTCCTCTCCCCCTTCTCTCCCTCTCTCCCCTTTCTCCTCTCTCCTTACCCTCTCCCCCCTCCTCTCTCCTCCTCTCTCCTTACTTCCTCCTCCTCCCCCCTTCTCCTCTCCCCTTACTTCCTCTCCCCCTCCTCTCCCCTCCCCTCCCCCCCCCTGTGTAGAAGTCCTATAAGGAGCAGTATAACCGTGAGAAGGGGAAGTCGAGTTACTCCTCCATGGGAGCGCTGCCGGAGGTGGAGCACGCCATGGAGGTCACCAGGAAGCAGAGTGAAGTAAACACTCAATGTTTTCCTTAAATATGTAAATGTGCAACGATCTTGTTTACGTTTGTCGACCTTTTGGAGTAAAAAGGTTTTATTCCCCATAAATCGACACCATGTCGAACTCAAAGCATCAGAACTGTGTTCTAATCTAATGGCGTCGCCGCGGCGACCGCGTCCACTGCGCCCGGTGTCACTGATAACTGCTGGTCTCAGGTCAGCTACAGGAGGGGCCGCGAGGAGCTCCGCC
>BMAF01000017.1:14777401-14793056 GCA_014132575.2 Gasterosteus nipponicus
CCCGCATGTCTTCCTCCTAACCCCCCCCCCACGACTAACTCCACGCTTGAGTCGCAGCACAGGAGGCTCCACCTCTCGACCAATCGGAGGACAGAAGGTCTCACGCTTCCTCTCCTCTCGTCTTCCTGTCCAGCTCCCGTCCTCCCTGGAGCGTACCACCATCAGGCCGTCCACATGCAGCAGCATCACCATGGTTACATGCACCAGACCAGCATGTCCTCCGTCAGGTCCGTCACCTCCCCGCCGCACGCCGCCGCCATGGTACGTTGGCTCCAGACGTCCAGAGGCTTCTCCTCGTCCTAAAGAACGTTAGAGGGATTTTAATGATCTGTGGTGACAAATGAGCTCACTGCCTTTTATAATGATGCATTAATGCACATTTATTTACATAATATGTGCTGAACTAAATACAACAAGCACTATAATTCAAGAGGGGACACTGGGAAATTATAATTATGTCACATAATTGTAGAATATGAAATGGTCTTTTTTACATCTGATTTTATTGACAATTCCCATTTTTATTCTATTTCATTGTCATTTTGTTATTAAATTGTTTACAATAAAAGTTGAATAAATTAAATTAAAATTAAAGATAATTAATGCTGAATTCTTGTCAGAGTTTGATCAACTAATTATATTATATCACAACAGAAGAAATAATAGAAGTTCCTGAACAGCATGATACCTATAAAATGTAAAATAAGTAGATATGACATTATCAGAGCGGTGTGAATGAGCGTGCCCCCCCTCTCGCCCGCAGCGCGTGTACCGGGCGCTCTACGACTACGCCGCCCAGGACCACGACGAGGTCTCCTTCAGGGACGGCGACGTCATCGTCAACGCGCAGCCCATCGACGAGGGCTGGATGTACGGCACCGTGCAGCGCACCGGCAAGGCCGGCATGCTGCCCGCCAACTACGTGGAGTTCTGCAACTAGGGGACGGGGGTCAAATATGAATCAGGCATCAGTCAGCAGGACAAAGGTTATGATAAATATCTGAAGAGGTTATTAACCACCAGACTCCATTCACAAAAACAGTGATTTATCTCACAGAGCAAATAGCAACAAATCCTCAGAAAATCAGATTCTTCTTTGCACTAAAGTCCCAAATTAATTGAGAAAGTACTCAAACACTCAAATGATCCTTTTTGTTCACAAAACATATTTTTATATAAGTTAAGGACAGAAATGATGAGTCTGTAGATATTCCAATGTAGAAGATGGAAGATTGTGTTCTGAGAGGTTAAATCACTGTTTCTGTAAAGTAGTTCATAGAACTTCTAAACATCACAACTTTCCTGGCATGCGGTCGACGCGTTAAATATTCTACGCAGAGGAAACCAGATGCGTGAACAGAGGCAGGTTTGAGCCATTAGAAGCTTCTGGAACTGTTATTATTGACCTATTCTCCTTTTGTTTTTAAAGCAGAATCCAAATAAGAGGATTTTTCGAGTGGATAATTTATGTTCAGTTTAAATTCTAATGCGAAAACAGTAACTGAAAAAGTAAGAAATTAAAAAGACACAGATGAGTTCCTGCGTCACCGTGGAAACACACTGTTGAGACTCACCTGAGCACCGAGCGAAGATTCATCCGCTGCTGAAAGTAGTCCCCAGAAAAAGTTGTCGTCCCATTTGTTGATGGATAAGAATAAATATATAGTTGTGTTTTTTAATATTTACGTCTTCAGGAGGAACCATCGGGCTTTGAGCTGAGAGCCGCAGACAGGAAGTCAGACCGCATTAAGGGATGGACCGTTTCCATGTCTTTTTAAATTTTAGTATTTTAAGGATGGAGGAGAATTAAAGAGTAACACGACCAAAGGGAGGAGTAAACAACAACAAGTGGAACCCTGTGTGGATCCTGATTGGTTAGATCTTCTTCTTTGAGGGTCACACACTAACTTCTGTGTCTGTGAAGGACTTCACCAACTCTCTTCTTCTAACTATTTTACTCAGTTTAAGGTCCCAGAGTTCTGTACGTCGCAGACGGTTTTCATATCCCGTGTTTCAGGAAATATTCGACCTGTTTGAGTTGTGTTTTTTAGGTTTGTTTTCTTGCTGTGCTTGTTGCATCCGACTAAAGAAACGTCACTCCGCCACAATTTGTCATTCTAACTGAAGAGCATTTTTAATTCCATAAAAACTAGATGAAATAGAATATGATTTACTGAGTATTCATCTGTTAACTGTGTTGATTTTTATTACAGAATCCTCTTTTTCTTTCTCGCTTTGAGGATTTATTTTTGGGCTTTTTTATTTTAGTATGTCACAGAAGTTCCTTTACATATTATTTGAAGTTATACATTTTCAGTTGTGTTTTGTTTGCCTTGTGATAATTACTGAGTGTGTCGTGTGATAGGAATAAAAAACAGATCATTAGAACAAGTAAAGTGGTTCTTCTCATTCATACTGTCTGTTGCATGTATATTCATTTATGTTTCATATTAATATAACTATATGCTAATTTTGATATATATTTAGGTATTAACTGGAATTACTTGGAACATTTAATGCATTTATTAATGCCAAAGTATGTTTAACACTCCAAAAACAATCCCGGTTTTGTCTTATTGAAGAGTAAAAAGACAACTTCTAGAAAATATTTGGTGTATAAGTGTGTAATATTAACCACAGCCCTAAAATTAATAATAAATATTATTATTATCTTTGTTTTCCGGTCGGCTTATACTTCCGGTGTTTCGCTGAAATTGGTCCCCCGTGGATTTGTGTTCCCCCCCTAACAATTTAACCCGAACACAGAGTCCTGTAAATGTAAAAACCTCTTAAAATAAATACTCCTGAATCAACCGTGAGTCGGACTCCGATTATTTAACGTAACGACACCTGTCTATGACGTAAGCACCGCGCTTAAGGATCGAATGGGTAACAAACGTACGGGTTCTTCTGCGCATGCGTCGTGATAACAGAACCGGAAGCCCGGCTGTCCACACTGACTGAGAACGCACTGATTTCGCCCCCAAAATGATGAAGTTTCTCCCTAAACTGCTGCTGCTCGCGCTGTTCGCCTTCCCGGCGACCCTCCTCGTCAACGGTGAGTCTCGCTGCTCCCCGGTGTTAAGAAGTGTTCAGTTAGCTAATAATGTTCAATATGCTAGATTTAGCTAGCTTGGCTAACTAGCTGCTGTGGAAGAAATTTAAGAGGCCTTTCTCCATTTCACGTGTGCTAGCTGAAAGTAACCGGGGGAATAAAGGGGACTATTTACACTCACTCGGTGCGTTTACGAAATATTGAAATGCAGCGCTGTCTTATTTTTAATGTTTTAATCGACGTAACGTTATATGATAGTGTGCAACATACGTGCCGTTTCTCCCCCTGCTAGACTGACGTGTCCTTAGCCCGTTAGCAGTTAGCCTCGAAGCTAAGTAGCTCTGTTAGCCTTCAAGCTAGGTAACGTTAGCTCTGTTAGCCTTCAAGCTAGGTAACGTTAGCTCTGTTAGCCTTCAAGTAAGTAGCTCCGTTGGCTGCCACTTTCGTTGCCCGACACGTTACACCTTAAACTTAAACATTCTCAAGTAACTGCGTATATATTCCTAGTAATCTATATGCATCTGTAAATGTTTATCTAAACTGGCTAATGTTCCATGTTAGGATAACTAGCCTAGCTTTAACAGCTAACATTAAGGCTCATGCTGTATTTTAAACCACTACGAAGAGTAGTGATTAACACACTACGTGTTACTGTATATGATGAATGATGATACACTGATGGATGAAGTGTTGAATGATGATAAACTGATGGGTGAAGCGTTGAATGAATGATGATGAAGTGTTGAATGACTGATGGATGAAGTGAATGATGATGAATGATGATACACTGATGGATGAAGTGCTGAATGATGATAAACTGATGGATGAAGCGTTGAATGATGATACACTGATGGATGAAGCGTTGAATGATGATACACTGATGGATGAAGTGCTGAATGACGATACACTGATGGATGAAGTGTTGAATGATGATACTGATGGATGAAGCGTTGAATGATGATAAACTGATGGATGATGATAAACTGATGGATGAAGCGATTGAAGTGCTGAATGATGATCACTGATGGATGAAAGCTTCAGGGACGAAGTGCGGGATGAAGCGCCACAGGACCTGATGGAGAAGGTTGAATGGATACGATGGGTGAAGCGAATGACGGGATGAAGTGCTGAATGATGATACACTGATGGATGAAGCGTTGAAGATGATACGCGTGGGATGATAAACGACGTGGCGACTGATGGAAGACGAGGACGATGATAAACGAGGCGGAAGTGGAGGATGAAGCGTTGCTCCTTCAGGGACCTGATGGAGAACGTGGAGCTGGTGGAGGACGTGGCGAGATATCTCACTCCTCTGGCGCTGAGAGTCATTCTCACTCCTCAGCTTCTTTCCTTCTTCTTGTTCCTGGCAGCTCGTTACATCTGTGAAGCTGATGACGTTTCACTTGAAGCACGTTGATGAAGATGATGATGAAGATGTTGATGATGAAGACGAAGCTGCTGCTGAAACAAACTTGTTTGTTTACAGACGGAAGAAAAAGAGGAAGAGGAGGAGGCGTCGGTCGGAGAGGTGAAGCGTCCCCAACGCAGACACCACCATCCTCTTCGTCAAAGGAGACGGTAAGGTCCCTCCATGCTTCCTTATCTCCTTAAGCAAAGGAAACAAATGATCAAATGAAGCTTTATTTTATTTTACATCCCGTCCTTTGGTAGTAAAGTCATATTCACGTTCATTCAAAGCAGCCGTGTGGCGCCGGAGAGAGAAGACGATATTTCAGCTGTTTACCGGCAGAATGAACTCTTCATCTCCTCCTCCTCCTCCTCCTCCTCTTCTCCTTCAGACTTCCCTGCCAACGAAATCGTGAAGTTCCTGCTCGGTTTCTCCAACAAAGGACCGGAGAACTTCGTGGTGGAGTCTCTGGACGCCTCCTTCCGTTACCCACAGGTACCACGACCTTTAACCTCTCCGTGATGCGTTCAGGGACCATTACAACTGTACGCCGATGTGTTCATGGGTAATATGTAAAATGTAGTTTTAGTGATAAACTTTTTCTTTTAATATAAAATAGCAGATATGAATTATTATGCGTTAAGCTTCTTAAACTATAAGAACATTCTTTACAACATTAAAAAGACGACATGAATAATTGATACAATTTCTAAATGTATCAATGTTTTATTCCCTTTTTAAAGAGAAAACTACTGTAGATGACTCGAGCAAAGCGAAAGTAGTCGTTATTATTTCTCACGATGATGTAATCGGCGCTCCTCTCTGGCCCCGCCCCCTTCCCTTTAGGATTACCAGTTCTACATCAGAACTTCACGGCGCTGCAGCTCGGCATCGAGTTCCCGCCAGCCGGCAGGCCACCTTTCGAGTACTCCTTCATCCCCGCCGAGCCCATGGGGGCGGCCCTTCGGCCTGGTCATCAACCTCAACTACAAGGACGCCAACGTAAGCCCCGCCCCCCCATGGGGATAGATTTGATTGGTTTGGTTTTCTCTTTACGTTCTCACTTCAGGTTTTATTGGATGAAACTTTGAGTTGTTGACGCGTTAGAACTTGTTTTTGTTTCTGGACAGAAGGGAGTCAAACATCTGTTTTCAGAAGGGATCGGGTAACCAGAGCGCACATCGGCGTCCGAGGCGTCCTCACTCGTCCCTGAAAGTCTCTAATGAGTAAAAGTTGTCTTCGTAGGGGAACATCTTCCAGGGCGCCGTGTTCAACCAGACGGTCACCATCACGGAGCGCGAGGACGGACTGGACGGAGAGACGTAGCGTCCACGCCGCCTCACCTCCGTCTCACGTCCTGCTCCCTCACTTACTCCTCTTCCTCGTCTCTGCAGCATCTTCCTCGTCTTCCTGTCGGGCCTCGGGGCTGCTGGTCGTCGTCGGGCTTCACCAGCTGATCGAGTCAGGAAGGTACAGATGTGGACTCAGTCAGACGCCGCAGCATCTGTGTCGGTCACGTGGCGCACGATGTCATCGTTTCTGAGCAGCTCAGAGTTGGATGTCGAGCAGAATCTGTGTCCTCACGTCTGACTCTTTGTCCTCAGAGGAGACGCCAGCGCCAAAGGTGGAGATGGGGACCTCCAGCCACAACGACGTGGACCTCAGCTGGATCCCTCAGGAGACCCTCAACCAGATCAGTAGGGCTCCTCTCTCTCCTTCTGTCTCTCTGCTTCTTCTGGAAGTTGATCCTCATGATGAATATTTGAAAGCATCTAAAAGGCTTCAGAGGTTTTGTAGAGAACATAAAGATATAAAGTGACATTCTTTTGTTGCTCGGACGCTTTCATCTCTGCTGCCGTTTTCTCGCAGAATCAGCTGTTCTCTCCCTGTTTGACCTTTAACCTCCACTCTGCATGAGGGTCACTCACTGTTTCTCTCTCATGTTTCCCTGCGTCTCCAGTGCAGAGTCGCAGAGGTGAGATGTGTGTGTGTGTGTGTGTGTGTGTGTGTGTGTGTGTGTTGCTTAAGAGATGAAATAACTAATGAACAACACGCAGCAAAACGTCTTCAGCCTCCGTTTAAACAGAATGAAACATCTTCATCACGGAGGTGACTTCTCTTCTCTTCTTCTCTCAGACAAAGCGTCTCCCAGAAGATCTCCTGCCAAGAGGAACCAGAAACGCTCAGCCGGCTCGGACGGTGGCGGTCGCCATGGCGACGGTCCACAGAGGACGGATGAAGACGGGACGAGTGGGGACTCGTTCCACTGAGAGACTTTAAAACACACAGGGATCATGTGACTGGTTTTATCTGCTCGTTTCCTCTGTGGGAGACACAGCGTTGATGGATTCATTCCATCCAGAGGAAACGAGCTTCTGCTTTCATTTTGTTTTTAAATGTGCAGGAAATAAAGTTTGATTTGATGTCGTCTTTGTTTGTTCTGATAAGTGTTAAGGTTTGAGCTCTTAGGAGGACTCAATCCTTTGTTCTCGTCTCGGCGAAACGAGGACACGAATGAGTCAGTCGTTTAAATTCAAAAATCAAAAGTTATTTAATAACTGAACAACGTAATAGGGATTACAATTACAAAAGTGAAATACTAAGCGAACAGTGGAATATTTCGAGAAATAGAGAATCCTCTGAGCAAGTCTGAAGTGACTTATCAGCGGCTGCAGGAGAGAGTTCTAACAGTCTTTTCCCGCCATGGTCCTTTGAAACCTCTTGAGGTGTGTCTTCTTTTGGTGCATTTGAATGTCATTGGCCTCTTCTCCAAGGGTCACCTCCTCCATTGTCCTTCCCACGTCGAGGTGTGGCTGCAGCTGTAACCTGAAACCTCTCTGTCCATCTGTCCCTCACATTCCAATGCACTCAATGTAGATACATTCGGCTTTATGCCTCAATGAGTGAATTTAACAAAGCATACATCGTTTAAGTCTTCATCTTATAACTAGTACACTTTCATTACAACAACCCATCATTAATGATCACCGTTCATCACTTCATCATAAGATCTAAAACAGTTCATGGTTCAATTCTCAAGACATTGCCTCAGTCGGCTGCCTACGCAATAAGTTGTTCATTCATCACCTGACAGGAGAAAAAACTCCCAAAAAACCCTTTTTGGGGAAAAATTGGAAGAAATCCATAAAGAACGGCAATTAGCATCCGTCCCCAGGTTTTAACATCACATTGTGACAGAATGTTAATGTGTACAGTGTTTATATGATTTAAATGACTATGAATTGTGTTTGATTGAAATTGCATTCACTTCATCTAACATGTTAATGTAATAACTAATATCTAATAACACACAAACTATAATTCTAACACTAAACATTATTACACGTACTATAATTTCCTGACTAGGGGTGCACTTCTGGCTTAAATCCCTAACATAAGTGTTTACGACACATTGATGTATAAACGTGTTATAACTTAATAGTTGAAGTAGGAAAACAAACTTTAAAATGAAGAAAAGAACTAAATAATCAAGTCACTTTTGAGACGATTGTTTCACTTTTATTAATTTCCTGCTGCAATAATCAGACTTTAATCATACAAGTATGTCAGCAAAGTAATACATGGAGGGACTAAATATACTGTTAGAAACAGAAGCACCTGATATTATCTCATTAAACATTTGAAGTTGAAATCTGCTAAAATAATTATTCATATTTTCCTTATTTGTCGTTTATCAACGTCTACTTGAACATTGTGACACATAAAGATGAAGATTAAACATCTAAGCGATAATTATGATTCCATCTGCAACACCACAAGTCCCAGAGAGCTGTGGACCCCCCAGAGTCCAGACCAGCTCAGGTACCCCTCACCTGCTCCACCTGCATCTACACCCACATGAACCACCATCAGCTGCACAGACTGAACTATGTGGTGAGCAGAGAGGAAGGTTCTCCACCAGGAGGAGACTCTCCCTCCTGTAGAGGACACAGAGACACTGAGGAACCAGAACAGGAACCAGAATCATACCAGAGTTGAAACCCAAACCCAAACCCAGGATAAAGAGGTTCAGTGAATGTGGTGCTGATGGTGTGGATGTGGATCAGTGTGTCAGAGGAGACTCTGTAGAAGGACAGAGAGCCAGCAGGACAGTCCACATACACTGCTACTCTACCAGAGGAGGAGGAGGAGAAGGAGGAGGAGGAGATGATGCGTGTTACTGTCTCATTGTGACAGACACAGTAACCTTCATCAGAGCAGACCAGACTCCAGGACTGATCATTCCTTCCAAACCAACAGTCATCACTGTCTCCTTTCCTCTTGATTCCTCTGTAACTCACTGATACATTAACTCCTCCTCTCCACTCGACCTCCCAGTAACAGCGACCAGTCAGACCAGTTCTACACAGCAGCTGAGGCCAGGAGTCAAATCTGTCTGGATGATCAGGATACGACTGATCCTCCTTCACATGTGTCACCTTCCTGTTGTTGTCAGACAGTTTGAGGTGTTTGTTTACTGTGTTTGTGTCGATTGTGAGTTCACAGGAATCTGATGAGAGAACAAGACACAATACAGCTGCAGTTATTAATCATGTGTTCATCTACTGACACGTTGATGATGACGTCACAGAGGTGAATGAGTGATGTCACAGTGTGAAGATGGTTGAATCTTCATGAATCAAAGCTCACTTACACTTCCTCAGACCTGGTCTCAGCCATCGGACTCCATCAGGCTCCACCCTGAAAGGAGGAGGGGGGTCAGAGCAGCATGGAGACGTGGACATTACATCACACACAGCTTTGTCCTTCATGTCCACATGGACCACCTCTTCTTCTTGTGATTGGCCGATGACCACAGCTCATCACGTTCACTCATTCATCTATTATTATTATTGTCAGCATCATTCTGACCGTCAGCTTCTATTTCACAGTCAGTTTCCTTCAGCAGTCAGTGAATAAATGTTTAAACCTCATCAGGTGGTTTCTTTGTCCACTTGTGGTTCAGTGACAACAAGCTGTGAACACAACATGTGACATGTGATCGTCTTCTACAGTAGTTCTGTAACATGAGATCAAGCAGCTGCTTCCACATCCAGCAGGTTCACGTCAACATGAAGGTTCCTCAGGAGTCTCTGTGTCACCTGATGGACCAAGTCCACTATTCTCTCTCTTCGGTCTCCAGCATCTCTGAGGGAGAACATCTTGTCCTTTGTCCTCGTGAGACGTCATCAGTCGCAGCCGAGTCCTGTTCCAATTCTAAAGTCCACATCTGGCCGAGAACCGTCATAATACCCAGATGTGACTCGCCCCGCCCATTTGACCCAGAATGCATCGGAGCAGGCTCCTCTGTTCAAATATCCCAGAATGCATTTCACCTCAGCAACAGTGAACGATGCCAGAGGGTCACAGTTTATAAATACTACTAACGTTCTATTTAAGTCTAATCCACATTTCTGCGGTCGGTTTGTCGACAGTTTAGATTCATAACTGTCTGTATCCTACGAACTGTCAACGAATATTCTATATTTGAATATATATATATTTGAATAGTAGTTGAAAAGAAATATTTGAATGTAAAAATAAATAAAAAACGGCGGTGCGACTGTCTGCTTAGTCGCGCCTGACTACTGACTATGAATAAAATAGACTAGATGGCTACAACAGCTTCATGCACTAGTCTGATTATTTGCCGTTTCATGCCGATGTAAAGTTCCGTGTTTACAGCTCAGCTCGCTCAGAGCGCTCAATGTCGGTACGTAAAACCTTCAGCTTCAATCACCGAATGAAGCCGTATGTGGGACAAGAATCGCGACATTAAATTGCTTTCACAAAAGTCTTTATCAGCACTCAGCATCAGTTTATTGTTGTTGTTCATTTAAACCGCTTTAGAGAGAGACACAGATCTGCGGTCGTGGCCATTAGTTTATTTTTGTGCAGGTAATTTGTTGTATAGTATTAAGTTATGTCTCGTATTAATTTGTCCTGTTATTCACGTGTCTAATGCACAACCGAATATATTTGCATATGTCTTTTTTTTAAAAGCGAATATTTGAACGTCCTTTTTGAGCAACTTTGCCAGCAGTGTGCAGCTTGTTATTGTCCATCAGAACTAACGATGTTTAAAATTAAAGGACAAGAGGACAGTCATTGAGACTCTAAACCGGCAGCAGGACTAACAATAAATTATGTTTTCCAAATATGAATTATTGTCTATTTCATTGTTAGATAATGTGATATGATGATGATAAAGAGTTCACCCATCTAACTGTAGCCTCATTGATCACTATATTATATAAATACAATGAGTTTAATCACTATTGATCTGGACACAGATGAGATTCAAGTACATTTTCAATTGAATACATAGTGATGTTTGGGCCTTTAACTGGATGAGGACCACACTGATTATCAGCCTCTTGGTGTCTGAACAGAAGGTGCATGTGGAATGTCGCTCTATCCATTGAAATATTACCTGATTCATTTGCTATATCAAAACTTCTCTGTACGTAATAAAACCTTTATAAAGCTAATGCAGTGTGATGTACTACAACAACAACCTGAATTAAGTGTTTACCGCAGTAACTTTTTATATTTTGCTTCCATCAAATATCCAATAATATTTTAGATTTACACCTGTCAGCAGCACCACAAACTACAGCTGCTCCTCTTCACCTTCTTTAGAAGAAATCTGACGGAAATGATCGTTCCCCCGAGAACGCAAGTCCGTTCTCGCCGTCTCAGGTATTGAGGAAGAGCCGGAGGCTTTTCTCTGTGGGTTCATCTCCATCACACGACTCTTCACCATCACACGGTCAATTGATCAGAGGTCAGTATAGAAGTATTGAAGCCTGAAATCCGTACAGCACCACGAACCCTCTGATGGAGGTCCAAAGGGTCTGACTGTGACACAGCTGTTCACATCCCGTCTCCTAGCAACAGTCAGCACTGGTTTCTATCACCTGTAGTCTGCAGGTGAAGATGTTACAGCTCAGGTGGGTCTGCAGCCACAGAGCACTGCCTGAGTCCCCCTAGAACCAGTCCTAAACAAACCTCTTTGGGCTCTGACACACCAGGTCCACCATCAGCTGTTGGTTCTTCACTGAGCGTCTGTGGCCGACTGTCACCTGTAGCTTCAACAAGTCCACTCTGATCATCCAGGGAACTGTCTCTCAGTGCAAAGCACCAAAACCAGGAGAAGCTGAACTCCTTTAAAACACCAAACGTTCCTCCTGTGATGATCCATCAAGACGCTTTGAACTGTTTCTGACTGTTTGTCTCTTAATAGTAATGTCTGGACTAAAGGACAAACACACACTGGAGGCAGATGACGAGCTGCACAGTGTTGTTTGATAAGAGCCCACAAACCTGCAGCGTGACCACGTTGACTCATATCAACCCACCATGATGGCGTCAGCCTGTCAGGAGACACTGTCCTCTCTTATAACAACAAGCCTTTCATCACCTTCCTCCCTGTTCAGGCTCATCCTGGCTACTGATCCTCACTACTTCTGTCTGTGTTGATGGTCTCATGTGGGACACAAACAGTTGGATGAGTCTCTGGTGGTTTGAGGTCAGCTTGGTGTGTCAGGGTCTTATTAACCAGGCTGACAGTGGGACAGAGAAAAGGTTTCCAGCTCCTCTACAGACTGATGGTCTGTGGCTGCAGCCTCTTCATACCTGAGAGTCTCCAGTCTCCACTGAGGATCCTCCAGTCCAGCAGACAGCAGCTTCACTCCTGAGTCTCCTGGATGATTGTAGCTCAGGTCCAGCTCTCTCAGATGGGAGGGGTTGGAGCTCAGAGCCGAGGCCAGAGAAGAACAGCCTTCCTCTGTGATCAGACAGCCTGACAGCCTGAAACACACAACACAGCACACATGTCACATGATCTGAGGGGCTGGAGGGGCACTGCAGGACTGAGATACTATCAGGTACTGAGGGGTCACATTAATATAGTTACTGACTGGTTTCCAGTGACAACCAAATACCCACTAATGTTCATCAACAATCTGATAACGTTACTGATATTTCAGATTGATCTCCATCTGATCAACATTTCAATGTGTGAGAATATATTAAAAAATAATCTCTGCATATTTATGGAAATATGTGGAAAAGACAAATTTGATTTAAATCATGCAGAAAGAATCTTATGAAGGTTACAAATCCATTACCATTGGGTTAAATAAAGACACCAAGTGGACATTGATTGAATCCTGACCTGAGAGTCTCCAGGTCACAGTGTGGACTCTCCAGTCCAGCAGACAAGATCTTCACTCCTGAATCCTGCAGGTGGTTGTTACTCAGGTCCAGCTCTCTCAGACTAGAGGACTGAGAGCTGAGGACTGAGGACAGAACTTCACAGCTTCTCTCTGAGAGGTCACAGCCACTCAGTCTGAAGAGACAACAAACAAAATAACATTTGTATTCACATTAAATCCTCTGATGAGTTTGGACTAGAATACGATCAGTAAGAACAAAAAGGAAAACATGTTCAGTGAAAGTGTTTACGATTATTTTGTTCTACATTAAACAAGGACGTTTATTGTGCTCTACTGTTTACAGGAATTACTGTGGTATCAATGTCCGGATGAGGCAGCGATATTTAATGTTGTTTATTAGTTAAATACAAAGTTAGGCTTCTCTATCCTCCATCTGACTCCTTCCAAAGAAAGATAGAGAGAACAAAGTGAGTGTAAATGAGGAATGAATCTTCATCAAATCAGAAATAATCAACCATCACTCAGCAGATCATCACTGTAGAGACACACATTAAGATCTTCAGTCTCTTTCCCACCTCTACTGTTCATTCATTCATTATATGAAACAGGACATCACAAAGCCTGAATTACAGGAACAACAGGATGAACATGTGATGTTTGATAGTGAAAGAACATTGCTATTTTCAAGCTGCTGTGTAGTAAATATGTCTTGTCTACAAGGTTCTTATGATGTAATGGAAACGTACATACATTCACAAAAAGGGCTTTTAGACCCAAGTTTTGTCTCTAAAATTTGTTCCTCTGGTTCCACAGTTCCATAAACACATCATTAAAGACACATTAACTTAATCTGACCTGAGAGTCTCCAGGTCACAGTGTGGACTCTGCAGTCCAGCAGACAAGATCTTCACTCCTGAATCCTGCAGGTGGTTGTTACTCAGGTCCAGCTCTCTCAGACTAGAGGACTGAGAGCTGAGGACTGAGGACAGAACTTCACAGCTTCTCTCTGAGAGGTTACAGCCACTCAGTCTGAAGAGACAACAACAACAACAATATTATTTATGCTAAAATGAAATGCTATTTGATGAGGAGTTTGGACTAAAATACATCATTAAGAGCAAAGAAAATGTGTTCACAATTCTTTTGTTTTACTTTAAACAAGAGAAATAAATTCATAGTTCTCTGCTGTTGACAGGAAGTACGATAGTATTGACATCAGGACCAGGCAGAGATATTTACTGCTGTTTGTAAGAGCTAAATACAACGTTAAGCTTCTCTGTCCTCTGACTTGTTTTAAAGAAAGAAAACTAAGAAAATCTGAACATTAAGTAGAAAAGACAGCAGCGTGTTTAAGTCCTGATGTATGAATCTGACTCTCTGTACTTACAGAACTTTGTTGGAGGCTTTGACCACCGGCAGCAGCTTCAGAAGAGCCTCCTCTGAAGCAAAGTATTTCTTCAGGTCAAACACCTCCAGATCTTCTTCTGATGACAGTAAGATGAAGGCCAGAGCTGACCACTGAGCAGGAGACAGTAGTTCTGTGGAGAGACGTCCTGATCTAAGGGACTGTTGGATCTCCTCCACTAGAGAATCATCATCCAGTTCATTCAGACAGTGGAACAGATTTATGCTTTTCTCTGGAGACACCTTCTCACTGATCTTCTGCTGGATGTACTGGACGGTCTCCTCATTGGTCTGTGAGCCACTTCCTGTCTGTGTCAGCAGACCTCGTAGGAGAGTCTGATTGGTCTCCAGGGAAAGACCCAGGAGGAAGCGGAGGAACAAGTCCAGGTGTCCATTAGGACTCAGTAAGGCCTCGTCCACAGCTCTCTGGTAGAGACTCTTTGGGTCAGGATTGGTTTTAAAGCGTTTAGACTCCAGGGAGGTTCTTTGTTCTCCTGACAGCAGATTGACACCAGAGCTGAAGAAGGTCAGATGGACATGAAGAGCAGCCAGAAACTCCTGAACACTCAGATGGACGAAGCAGAAGACCTTGTCCTGGTACAGTCCTCTCTCCTCTCTGAAGATCTGAGTGAACACTCCTGAGTACACGGAGGCTGCTCTGATATCGATGCCACATTCTGTCAGGTCAGATTCATAGAAGATCAGGTTGCCTTTCTGCAGCTGATCAAAGGCCAGTTTTCCCAGAGACTCGATCATCTTCCTGCTCTCTGGACTCCAGTGAGGATCCGTCTCAGCTCCTCCATCGTACTTGACCTTCTTCACTTTGGACTGAACCACCAGGAAGTGGATGTACATCTCAGTCAGGGTCTTGGGCAGCTCTCCTCCCTCTCTGGTCTTCAACACCTCCTCCAGAACTGTAGCAGTGATCCAGCAGAAGACTGGGATGTGGCACATGATGTGGAGGCTTCGTGAGGTCTTGATGTGAGAGATGATGCTGCTGGCCTGCTCCTCATCTCTGAACCTCTTCCTGAAGTACTCCTCCTTCTGGGGGTCAGTGAACCCTCTGACCTCTGTCACCATGCCGACACACTCAGGAGGGATCTGATTGGCTGCTGCAGGTCGTGTGGTGATCAGAGGCGAGCAGAGGGAAGCAGCTTCCCCTGATGAGGTTTGTGAGGAGCACATCCACTGAGGAGATCTCTGTGACATCAGTCAGGATCTCATTGTTGTGGAAGTCCAGAGGAAGTCGACACTCATCCAGACCGTCAAAGATGAACACGACCTGGAACTTCTCAAACCTGCAGATTCCTGCTGCTCTGGTTTCACTGAAGAAGTGATGAACAAGTCCCACCAAGCTGAACTTCTTCTCTCTCAGCCCATTCAGCTCTCTGAAGGTGAATGGAAATGTGAACTGTATGTCCTGGTGGTCTTTGTCTTCAGCCCAGTCCAGAGTGAACTTCTGTGTTAAGACTGTTTTCCCAATGCCAGCCACTCCCTTAGTCATCACTGTTCTGATTGGTTCCTCTCCTCCAGCTGAGGCTTTGAGGAGGTCTTCTTGTCTGATGGTTGTTTCTGGTCTGGCTGGTCTCCTGGATGCTGTTTCAA
>BMAF01000017.1:14940724-15008224 GCA_014132575.2 Gasterosteus nipponicus
TGAGACTTGAGGCAGTACTATTGTCAATGTTACAGTTCAAGGGTATTTGTTAAAGTACTGCTTCAAGTACCTAATTGCTTTTAGAACACGGTGGCCAGCAAAATTATAAATTGGAAGTAAATTGCTGCTTTTCAGCCACCAAACGTTGTGTATCTCAGTTCAGTAGTATAGAGGAAACAGTCCCTGTACATGAGGCTGTGTTCGCCTCGCACCAGACGTTTGTTGTTCATCAGCCAGGAGATCAACATTCATTTGTGCGTCTGAAAACAAGTGTCAAAAAAGTGAAATGACAACTAACAGTTCAAATCAGATCCACCGGTTATTTGGAGTTTGGACCGATATGGAACGCTTAGGTCAATGTAACCAGGTACAGTACACCTGTAACTCACTCACAAACCATCAGAACGCTTTACTTCATTCACCCGTATTATAAAGATGAACATCATCACTCATCGTCCAGCAGATGGAGCTGTGCCGTTTCTTCTCTTGATCTCCTTCAGAGTCCAGAGAGAGGACATGTAGCTGTCCTCATAGGACACATGGTGGTTACCATGGTAACATGGGGAAGCTTTCTCCTGATGGGACGGTTCACTTCACCATGTGATCAGTTAGTAAAAGGTCGACTACGACCTGCTGATCAATGAGAGAAAAACTGAACACTAAAGAAAACAAACACATTCAAACACTAAAAAGTGACTAAATGTGTTTAAAGCAGATGAAGAAGTGAACATGAAGCTTTGTGGACTTAAAGGACTGAAGCAGCAGGTGAGACAAACAGAGCGTCTCTCAGGTGTGTTTGAGGAACAAAGGCCCAGGTGAGCTCTGTGGTCCCTGCTGGGTCCTAGTGCCCCTTTGTCTGCTACCTTCCCCTCCTCATCAGTAACAGTCCTCACAGACCCCAGATCAGACTGAGCTCCTCTTCTTCATCATCAGACCAACAGCAGCTCCTCTCTGCCTGCTCACACAGGCGCCATCTTGTTTCCCAGCTTTAAACAATCACACGTTCACAACCATCAATGATGTCATTCAACCAATCACAGCTGCACTTACTGAGCTTGTAGACATGAACTTCCTCAGTGAGCAGCTCTCTTCTGTCCTCAGCAGGTCCGTGTAGAAAAGGAGCTCCGTGCTTCACTTCAGCTTCCATCAGACGGAGTGAAGCGAAGCAGCTTGTTGGAGCTTGTTGTCCTTCATCAGAGAGGGTGTGTCCTCACGTCACCATCAAAGTATCCGGTCTGACTGGTTGACTGAGTGTCAGTGTGAGCCGTGTTCACAAAGGTCAAAGGTCCTCGACTAGTAGGGAACACGTGATGAAGCAGAAACCTTTGTAACAAATGTGGTGAAGAGTTTATGTTGAATAAAAACATCCACTAAGACAACAGAGTCAGAGTGTTTTTATTCTTCTCTCCACTTTGAGGATCTGGTTGAACCTGTTTGGGCGGAACAACTTACTCGTATCAGTCTGAAGCTGCGTGTTAAACCTTTTACCTTTATGACAAACTGCCGCTTCCTCACAAAGTACACGTTGTTACATTCAGGATTCTACTGAGGCTTCGTGCTACTTCCTCAACCCCATGGCTCATACCTGCTGTGCAAAGGATTGTGGGTAAGAACAGGCAGTAAAGAAGCCTGCTTGCATACAGTAAAATGTGCCTGAATGTGACTAAGTGTTTTCACCTCACTTCAGGTTTTGTTTGGATGAAACTTGACTTGTTGACGTATAAAAACAAGTTGTGTTTCTCTGGACGTATTGTGGAAGTTTAACTTGTTGTCAAACATGAGTCTCTGACGCCTACAGAAGGGAGGAGGGTCTACAGTTCGGGGGGCTGCAGATCTCATCGCTGCTTTTTGCAGATGATGTGGTCCTGATGGCATCTTCCGTCTGTGACCTCCAACTCTCACTGGAGCGTTTGGCAGTCGAGTGTGAAGCGGTCGGGATGAGGATCAGCACCTCTAAATCTGAGGCCATGGTTCTCAGCAGGAAACCGATGGATTGCCTACTCCAGGTAGGGAATGTGTCCTTACCCCAAGTGAAGGAGTTCAAGTACCTCGGGGTCTTGTTCACGAGTGAGGGGAAGATGGAGGGTGAGTTTGGGTGGAGAATCGGAGCAGCGGGGGCGGTATTGCACTCGCTTTACCGCACCGTTGTGACGAAAAGAGAGCTGAGCCGGAAGGCAAAGCTCTCGATCTACCGGTCAATCTTCGTTCCTACCCTCACCTATGGTCATGAAGGACGGGTCATGATCGAAAGAACTAGGTCACGGGTACAAGCGGCCGAAATGGGTTTCCTCAGGAGAGTGGCTGGCGTCTCCCTTAGGGATCGGGTGAGAAGCTCAGCCCTTCGTGAGGAGCTCGGAGTAGAGCCGCTGCTCCTTTGCGTCGAAAGGAGCCAGTTGAGTTGGTTTGGGCATCTGGTGAAGATGCCCCCTGGGCGCCTCCCTAGGGAGGTGTTCACGGCACGGCCAGCTGGGAAGAGGCCCCGGGGAAGACCCAGGACCAGGTGGAGAGATTATGTCTCTGCACTGGAACGCCTTGGATCCCCAGTCACAGCTGGTAGATGTGGGAAAGGGAGGCTTAGGGTCCCCTGCTGGAGCTGTTGCCCCCGCGACCCGACCCCGGATAACCGGCTGAAGATGGACGGATATATTCCAATATCTGGTTGCGCATTAGGCGCGACAATAACAGGACAAATGTAGACAACAAGACATAACTACTTGTACAGGTAATTGTTTTAAGTTTAAACCTATTTAACAACATATTACCTGCACAAAAATAAGTAAATTAACTAAACGGCAAAACCGCAGATCTCTTGCTCGCACACACGTGATCTCTGCTCAAAGCGATTTAAATGAACGACAACAACAAACTGATGCTGAGTGCTGATCAAGAGTTTTGTGCAAGCAAATTAATGTCGCGATTCTTGTCCCACATACGGCTTCATTCGGTGATAGAAACTGAACGTTTTACGTACCGACATTGAGCGCTTCAAGCGAGCTGTGCTGTAAACACAGAACTTTTCTTTGGCAGCTAATTAGCAAGAAATACCGAAACCTTTGACCAGAAAAAGAAAGTTCCTTTGTCTAATTAATCATATGATGATCAGCTAATAATACAGTATGCTTCTCTAAAAACTACAATTCACAGCTTTGTCGTGGAACTAAAAAGCATTTGATAATTCATTAGATAGGGAATAATAAATGACGATAAAAAGGAGATGATTAAATAGTAAAATGATTTCAGTCCAATTATACAGATGAATCATTTTATTAACAGCGTAATCCAGACTTACCTGTGATCAGTGCATCTCTTTGAGCATCATAGAGCATTCAGAGGGTGAAAGGTCGACCCAGGGAAGCAACTTCCATTTGATTTGACACCAACCTGAAGAGAACAGATTTATATATTACAGTTAGGGGTGTAACGATTCATCCACTGAATCGATTAATCGATTTATATTCCTGCGATCCAACTGAATCGATCTGTGCTCCGCAAATCAGCATTCCGGACGACATAAATCGATTACAAATCGATTGAAATGGTACATAATCGATTGTATTGATACTTGGACCCCCATGCAGTATAGTCAATACAGGTCGCGGTGTTGTTGCGAGGATAACATGATATGCAAAATGGATATTATATGACTTTTTAAGGACGAAGGACTATTAAGGGTTTAGATAGAAAAAGGGGACGCATAATTACGTGTCTAATACTAAAAAGACCAAATACTTTGATGAAATAGTTACTAATATATACATATACAGAAAAACTTCAAGAACTGTAAGAACAGTCAAGAACTGTATTAAAATGTATTGACGCGGTGACGTCATCAAGTCAAAAGCTGAGTCGGGATTCCCGAGTTTATTCTCGCGAGAACGCAAGTCGGTTTTCTACGCAGTTATTGAGAAAGGGCCACATTTACGAAAATGTCTTACAAGGAGAGATAAACGCCGGTTGTTTTTTTTGAGGGAAAGGAGATAACGGTAGTGTTGTTACCTCCCACCCTCCTGCTTCGAAGCTTGTGTCGAAATATGAACCAGTGCAGGGCGAAGCAATTGTATCGGTGCTCGGTTCGTTCGCTGCTGATCACGTGATCAGTGACGTCCGAAGCTTCGCTCCGGCTCAGTGACGTGATCAGTGACGTCCGAAGCTTCGTTCCGGCGCACAGTCACACGTGACCGCTTCGAATTGATTCAAATGGGCGCGAAACAGGGTTGGGGCTTGTCTGTTTGATACAGTCAAAGTCTGTGTTGTTGTAGTAGTAGTAGCAAATTTACAATGGAACCTGTGGCAAAGAGGTCGCTCCGAGATGTGGGAGCACTTCAATTTGATTTCCTCTAACAAGGTTTGTAATAGGCAGACGAAGTCTGTCATTTTGTATTAATGTAATTATGGATGTTTATTTTTATTGTGAGACCACCGATATCTGGCTGAATCAAACATTCCACGGAGTGAAGACCCGCTAAAATATTGAATCAAACACAAACATGTGTACCCACATCTATTTGTATTAGCACGTAATCTTTTGAGCATTCCTGCCTCATCGTGTCGTGTAAGCGCCTTTTTGTAAGGCAGGGGAAATAGTATCTAAGAAACCGACTCAACCCCAATTCTGTGGAGAAAATTGTGTTTCTCAATAAAAATCAATAATAACTTCATGCCCCATCCCATGTGTCCACAAGCACCTCAATATCCTGTCCTAAGAAACCTGTCAGCACGATCACTTCCCCTTCCTCTGGAAATCACTTCCCACATTCAAACAATTCACATACGTCCCTGTGACTGCCATGAACTGCACATGCAGTAGGAAGCACTTGCTGATTCCATCCATCCATCCGTTGTCAAAACCGCTTATCCTGCACAGGGTCTTGGGGGGCTGGAGTCCATCCCAGCCAACTTCAGGCGATAGACAGGGTACATCCTGGATTGGTCGCCAGCCAATCGCAGGGCTACACAGAGACACACAACCATTCACACTCACATTCACACATCTACGGGCAATTTAAAGTCCCCAATTAACCTGATCCCCAGAGCAGGTCTTTGTCTTTGGACTGTGGGAGGAACCCGGAGAACCCGGAGAGAACCACGCAGACACGGGGAGAACATGCAGACTCCACACAGAAAGGCCACTGGGCAGAATCGAACCCAGGACCTCCTTGCTGTGAGGCAACAGCCCGCACTTGCTAATATTTTAAATTATATTGCTTACATGTCATATATATATATTTTTTATATATATAAACTTTGCACTACAAGTTTTCAACAGCAGAGGTCATCATAGAGTTTGCGATGCATTGAATGAAGGAACCTTTTTCCGATACAATTGGCTGGAAAGTTTCACTGGTTCAGAAAGCTTCACTTTGCCATCACGAGATAACGCACATTTCCGTTTGTTCGTTTTTGGTTTAAAACGAAAAACGAACAAACGACGTTATTTCCGTGTTTCCGTATTTCCGGTTAAACGTTTCCGTTAAAAGCAAAGTTCAAACGGTTCACCGCCCGTTAACACACAAACACACACTGAACACACACTGTGTATCACGGACACACTCACAGGATGTATCTTTAAGATGTTAAAGTTGAACTGGAGACTTTTTGCGACGCTCCTTCTTCTTCTTCCTCCTCCTCCTCTTCTTCTTCTTCTTCTTCTTCTTCTTCGTCTTGTTTTAACTTGGTCGGCGGTAGATGATCAATAATCGGCGCGTTACCGCCACCAGCCGGTGCGGAGTGTGGATCACATGTCTGGTTAGTAACGCGAATGAATGTGACATATTAGTAATTCTGGATAACACGCACTGTTTCCTTTGCATAATGTCCACATGTCCATCCGTCCCTTCGTCCTCAGAGGTCTTCATCCGCGTCCCTCTTTCTGCTCACGTTTGTCTTTCCTCCCTCCTGTTTCCTCCCTCCTGTTTCCTCTCTCCTCACCTGAGTTCTCTTTACAGTTAGTCTATAATGACACTAAATGTAACGCTATTTCTTATGAAGTAATATTTCAGGTTGGTAACTTTGATCCATGTCTGTTCATAATATGATGTATAAACTTTGTATAAAGTGGGAAAGTTAAGGCATTATAATGCAAAGATAATTAAAATGATAACAACAATATTAGTGATATAGATACATATTATTGATATTTTCCTACATGTTTCTGTCCTTCATAATGAACATTGAATACGTTTTATAGTAACATGTTACTGTTGCTGAGAGAATTTATTTATTAACACTTTAAAACTTAAAGTGACTGAAAGTGACTTTTGTGTTAAATAATTAACGCATTGTTTGTATCTCGTTAGTGAAGTATCATCTTAAATAAACAGATGATGAGACATGAACACATTAATATAATAATATACAGCAGCTCTTCCTCCACCTGCAGTAACATCTGTCCTCCAGCAGGAGGAGGCACCACCTCCACTCCTCCTGTCTCCCACACCTCCTCCATCCTTTCCTCTCCTTTCCTTTCCTCTCTCCTTTCCTCTTTTCCTCCTCCTCTCCTCCTCTTTCCTCTCCTTTCCTCACTCCTTTCCTCTTTCCTCTCTCCTTTCCTCTCCCTCTCAACTGTTAATCAGTTATTTATTTATTTACTCCTTCACTGAACGAGGTTTATCTTTGTATCTATTCCTTTGTCATCATTTTTATAATTCATATTTAGTTTCATTTTGAATCTTTGTTACTTGATTTGCAACAATTACAATCAATCTTATAGAGTGAAGTATAAAATAATAATAAAAATAATAAAACATTCAAGGTTTTCTTACTTTAAGTTGTTACATTAAAAAGGTCTTTCTATTATTCATGAAAATGTATAATATTGAAATTGTTTAAATAAATCCTCATTCAATTGACTTTATTTGAATATCGATGATATTTATTCTGTTTTTATATTTCTGGTGTCTAATTAAAGGAGCAGAAAGGAGGCAACGCGAGACCAACGGGACTCGGGGCGTAACCTCGCGATACCCCCCCCCTCTCTCCGGTGGGTGACGGAGTCCGCCGGTCAGTCCCAGCAGCGCACCGACACGCGCACCAACTCTCCGGTAAACTTCTCCCGCCTTCGTTTATTTCTCCGAGAGGAAATAAGAGAAGTCAAATTTAATTCAATTAAAGCAACAGCTGGAGCCGCGCGAGACAAGAGAGAGGGCGACTTTTATTTTGAAAGCGGGTGTTTGTTCTTGTTAATCATCACACCTGAGCGGGAAGGAACCGGAGGAGACTTTCACCGGATCACCGGGAGAAAACACCGGAGCCTCCGGAGGATTAAACAAGTTCAGAGGGACCGGAAGAACCGGAGGACCCCCCCCGCACACCTCCTCTTCATCATCCTCTTCATCATCATCATCATCATCGCTCCGCTTGGATGTAAAAAAACAACAAACATCTTCTTCTTCCTCCAAGAGATTCTTCTTCTTCATTTATTCATATTTATATTTAGGGTTCTTCTGGATTCCTAAACTCTTCCCCCCCACTGAGTCCTCTCCGGATGGGACGCGTCCGCTGTGCGCGGTGATGGAGTGAGAATAAAAGGCCCCCCTCCCCCCCCTCCCCCGCAGGCTGCTTTCACACGTGAGTACAGATGTTTGTTGTTATTAAATGCTCATATGTGTGAACACGTGTCTCCTTCACGAGGACACACGGAAGTCCTCTCAGCTGCTCCACATGTTTCCTCTCAACATCTGGAGGAGAACTCGTAGTTCACCATGAAATCAACCCGCGGTCACACAGTGCGCGTGCGCGCGCCGATGGGTGAAATAAACGCGCACTTTGAGGCGCAGCTCGTCTGCGTCCAGATCCGGAGAGGAGGTGTTCCTCCGAGCCGAGCCGTGCCGAGCCGAGCCGAGCCGAGCCGCTTGCACTGGTTAACAAGGGGAAACGTTCTTTTCTTTCTTGTATTTATTTGTAGAAGTGCGTCAGTGGCCCAAATAATGGATCCTTTAGACTTAATACGCCTCTGAACTGCTGATGGATGCAAACTAAACTAAATGACCATTTAATCGTGTTGCTTGATGTCATCGTAATATTTGACTCGTCCAATTTGTGTCCTTTTGTTCTCATGATGAACGTGTTTGATCTTCTGCATCAACGTTAAAAATATTCAAACGTTAGTTGATTTATTCCACAACAGACTATCGGGTTGGCTGGTGACCTTTGACCTCCTAGAGCAGGGGTCAAACTCATTTCAGGTTCGGGCCAGAAACTGCCCACCTCGATCCAACGGGCCAGACCATTAAAGTCATATGGAGGGGTGACGCTGACGATCCGGTGGACGGCAACGTGGGGGACATTACGGTGGACTGGGTGGGACGGGGGACGGGGACATTACGGTGGACTGGGGGACGCGGGGGACATTACGGTGCGCTGGGGGGACATGGGGACATTACGGTGGACTGGGGGACATTACGGGTGGGGGGACATTACAGTGGGCTGGGGGACGTGGGGGACATTACGGTGGACTGGGGGACGTGGGGGACATTACGGGTGACTGGGGGGACATTACGGTGGACTAGGGGGACGTGGGGGACATTACGGTGGACTGGGGGGGACGTGGGGGACATTACGGGTGACTGGGGGGACATCGCGGTGGACTGGGGGACGTGGGGGACATCAACACGGTGGACTGGGGGGACGGGGGGACATCACGGTGGACTCTTCACGTGGGGGGACATTACGGTGGACTGGGGACGTGGGGGACATCACGGGACGATTTTATTTTTTCGATGTAAAAGAAGCGGCGGCGTTATTCTCACAATAACAAAGTCGTCCGGCCGGTTTTCGGCCGTGAGTTTGACACGCGTGTTCTAGATGAATCCTTCACACGCTCAGCGTGCAGCGACGTGTCCTTGACGCCAGTCGGCTGGCGGTCGTTGTTGAACTTTGACCTCTGTGAGGTCATCCAGCGCACACAGCAATGGAGGACGTGTCGTCATTCAGGAACCTTCTAGTACTTTATGACGTAATCACGTCCGTTAGATCCCAATAACGACTCAGAGACTCAGAGACGTCTGTCCCACGAGAAGAGCCTCACGTGTGCTGAAGGACAAAGTCATGTGACCTGCTGGTGGACTTCACCTCCTCTCAGAGTTCTGATCCAAGAGGAGCTTCAGACGCTGAAGGAGCTCAGGCCCGTTTCATAGTGCAGGAGTTGTTCTTGTTCACACGTTGTGGTGAATGAATGAATCTGACGTCACCGCTGGGGGGGTCGGGGGGTCGGGGGGGGGTCCGTAGTGGTGGGGGGTCCGGTCTGGATGCTGGTTAATGCTTTAACCCTGGTCCTGGTCCAACGAGGCAGGTGAGGGAGGAGTCTCACGTGACAAATGTAGCGATGGTGAAGTTTCATGTTAATACAATTAATGCTCCACAGACGAGTTTGTTAACAACTCATTTCTTCATAATTCATTCAGAACGACGTGCAGGAAACAGTCTGATGTCTCTTCACAGTATTTTCTGATTTTAAGGAGAAAAAAATATCTCTGTAAAAAGCCGTGATTCTAAATATGCTAAAAGCATTAAACATTCATTTGACTTTATCCAACGTTGTCCAGCAAATGAATCTAAATCAACACTTATTTAATAGAATGTTGCCTAATTTATTTAAACTCTTCACTCTTCAACACTCGATGTGACGAAGAGTCTTAAAGCTGAAGCTCTGAAACAGATTTCATTTTTTATTTCTTGTGTGTCTCTGTGTGTGTGTGTGTGTGTCTGTGTGTGTGTCTCTGTGTGTGTGTGTGTCTGTGTCTCTGTGTGTGTGTCTGTGTGTGTCTGTGTGTGTGTCTGTGTCTCTGTGTGTGTGTGTGTGTCTGTGTGTGTCTGTGTGTGTGTCTGTGTCTCTGTGTGTGTCTCTGTGTGTGTGTGTGTGTGTGTGTGTGTCTCTGTGTGTGTGTGTGTCTCTGTGTGTGTGTGTCTCTGTGTGTGTGTCTGTGTGTGTGTGTGTGTGTCTGTGTGTCTGTGTGTGTGTCTCTGTGTGTGTGTCTCTGTGTGTCTGTGTGTGTGTCTCTGTGTGTGTCTCTGTGTGTGTCTGTGTGTGTGTGTGTCTCTGTGTGTGTCTCTGTGTGTGTGTGTGTGTGTCTCTGTGTGTGTCTCTGTGTGTGTCTCTGTGTGTGTGTCTGTGTGTGTCTCTGTGTGTGTCTCTGTGTGTGTCTCTGTGTGTGTGTCTGTGTCTCTGTGTGTCTGTGTGTGTCTCTGTGTGTGTCCTCTGGAAAGCCCCTCGTGGTCTTGTTGTTTGCGTTGCAGCAGCTCTGACCTTTTCCTGCAGAAACGAGGCGGCGAACCTGTAAGCCGGCGTCCATGAAGGCCGAGGGGATTATTTGCCGCCATCTGTCTCTCCGTCCCGCTCACTAACCAATAGTCCCCATCGTCCACATCGTCCACATCGTCCCTGTGGCGTGTGAAACCCGAGAGCGGCTCTTTAGCTGTGTGTGTTTTTACTTGTGCGTTACCGCGTGCCGTTCCCTCGTGTCCTTACCTGCTTTCCTTACCTCGTGTCCTTACCTGCTTTCCTTGCCTCACCTCGTTGCCTCGTGTCGTTACCTCGGAGGACTTTGTGTCAATGCGTCTCATATTCGTGGTTGTGTACATAAATAAATATAAATACAGTCAAGGAGTTCTGCTCCTGTCATCTCATTTGCTGATGTGGCACATCTGGATCACCTTCCTCTCTTCTTCTGTGGTTTTGGCGTGAAGCGGTCGTCTTCTGTTCTCGCCTGTGGGAGTGAAGTGAAGCGCTCTGTGCTGTTGCATTGTGGGAAATGTGGGACCAGGAAAGATAGCTAAAAAATCAGCTTAAGCTCCAATTCGACTGGCGAATGGTGAGGAAAGGTCAGAGGTCACGGATCCACTGATGTCGAGTGTCTGTGATGCAGAGGTGTCCTCAAACACACACACGTCTTCAGCTCTGCTGGGAGGGTAAATCAAACGCACCCCGAGTTGTTCACATGCCTCCAGGTCTGAACGTGTGTGTGTGTGTGTGTGTGTGTGTGTGTGTGCGTGTCTGTGTGGGTGTGTGTGTGTGTGTGTGTGTGTCTGTGTCTGTGTGGTGCGTGTGTGTGTGTGTGTGTGTGTGTGTCTGTGTGTGTGTGTGTGTGTGTGTGTGTCTGTGTGGTGTGTGTGTGTGTGTCTGTGTGGTGTGTGTGTGTAGTGTGTGTGTGTGTCTGTGTGGTGTGTGTGTGTGTGTGTCTGTGTAGTGTGTGTGTGTGTGCGCATCCAAGGAAACAAAGTAAAACGAGGCCTTGAACCTGTTTGTCAGCTTTTTAATTGGTTGCCTCGTGTTTGTCCTTAATTACAATTTAAATAATCTGTAAACGTGGTTCCTCTTGGGCTCCTCGTGGTCTCTACTGGTTCCTCTTGGGCTCCTCGTGGTCTCTACTGGTTCCTCTTGGGCTCCTCATGGTCTCTACTGGTTCCTCTTGGGCTCCTCATGGTCTCTACTGGTTCCTCTTGGGCTCCTCATGGTCTCTACTGGTTCCTCATGGTCTCTACTGGTTCCTCTTGGGCTCCTCATGGTCTCTACTGGTTCCTCTTGGGGGCCTCATGGTCTCTACTGGTTCCTCTTGGGGGCCTCATGGTCTCTACTGGTTCCTCTTGGGTTCCTCATGGTCTCTACTGGTTCCTCTTGGGTTCCTCATTGTCTCTACTGGTTCCTCTTGGGCTCCTCGTGGTCTCTACTGGTTCCTCTTGGGTTCCTCATGGTCTCTACTGGTTCCTCTTGGGCTCCTCGTGGTCTCTACTGGTTCCTCTCTTGTCTCTACTGGTTCCTCATGGTCTCTACTGGTTCCTCTTGGGCTCCTCGTGGTCTCTACTGGTTCCTCTTGGGCTCCTCGTGGTCTCTACTGGTTCCTCATGGTCTCTACTGGTTCCTTTTGGGTTCCTCATGGTCTCTACTGGTTCCTTGTGGTTTAGTAGAGGCACCACCAGCATCCACAGTGAGACTGAGAGAGGGAGACCTAATACAAACTGATTTAATCAGCCACGAGGGACGACAGTGAGAGCAGCAACACACACACACACACACACACACACACACACACACACACACACACACACACACACACACACACACAGAGTAACAGAGTTGAAGAGACAAGGTGGAGGAGAGAAACAGGATGAATCTAACTGGGTGTGTGTGTGTGTGTGTGTGTGTGTGTGTGTGTGTGTGTGTGTGAACAGAATCAATAGAAACCCTATTAAGCTGATCAGTGTCATGCCAGATTTGTGACGAAAAGAGCGCACACACACACACACACTTACACACACTCACACTCACTACACACACACACACACACACACACACACACACTCACACACTGTTGATGCGTCGTCATACTTTGTTTTCTTTTATCGTTTCTCGGTCTGTCCTCCTTCCTCATCTCCTTTCCTTCTTCCTTGTGTCCTCTTCATCTCTACTTCAGTTTGATTCTGAAGAAATTAAGAACGTTTTTAAAAAGAAGACAAATTCCATTTAACTTTGATGGAAAAGATTCTGATTCAGAATTAAACAAAAACTTCAAAACCAAAAGTTCACGTTCGATAATGCCTCATTTGCATATTTAAACAGGGAAGCGTCTATTTGCACATCCTGTGTATTTATTATATTATAAGACCTCAAATATCTTCTGTTTTATCACAACAGCCATAAAAACACACAACGACTACAGAGACACACAAAACAAACACAAAGGCTCTTTGTCATAATGAAGATTTCTTTTTTTATTTAAAAACAGTTTCCTGCGCTGACAGCTGCAGAAGTAGAGCAGAGTGTGTGTGTGTGTGTGTGTGTGTGTGTGTGTGTGTGTGTGTGTGTGTGTGTCTGTGAGCACGCATGACGAAGCTATAACAGGGTGATGAGCTCGTCTGACCTCCTTTAGTGCTAAATTAAAATGAACCTGAATATTGATGCCTAATGAAGGAAGGTGTGTGTGTGTGTGTGTGTGTGTGTGTGTGTGTGTGTGTGTGTGTGTGTGTGTGTGTGTGTGAGAGACAGACTGAGCGATGACAAGGCTTAAAGCCACTTTGGGAGATTACCTCGATATGAGTTTGGAGGAAGAAGACACACACACACACACACACACACACACACACAGAACCAGTTGCTTTGAACAAGCACTGCAACGGGACACCTGTCCTCTATGTGTGTGTGTGTGTGATCATAAAGTCAGCTGTTTGTTGTGTTGATATTCTATATTGTGTTGGTGTTAATGTGCTACGGGCTCTTTATGATCTATTATGGGATGTCTGGCAGCAGCCGCCAGACAGGAAGTGGACGTTTGATCACATGACCTGGCAGCAAGAGGCGACTCATTGTGAATAAAAGGAACAAGAAGCTTTATTATAATTTAGCGTCATCAAACTGTCTAAAGTGTCGCCGGAGGTTGGCTGGGATGGACTCCACCCCCCCGCGGCCCCGCGTGCAGGGTCAGCGGTCTGACCATGCACGGATGGAAACGGTCTAAAGTTGAATATTTCTAATCTGATTCTATCAAATATCAAAGAACATCAAGTTCCTGCTGTTCATCCAGGACGCTGTGAGCTTCACATCGACTCAGGAGAAAGACACACGCACGCACACACACACACACACACACCACAGCACGGTGAGAACAAACAGCAGCAGGATGCCGGTTTGTGTTGCCAGGCTTCTGTTCATCCCCCTTTTCTGTGTCAGTGTAACTCCATCGAAGAACGACAACGACAACAATATCAACTAAAACGCCAATCAATGCAGTACTTTGGGGCCCAAACCCATCACACACACGCAACACACACACACACACACACACACACACACACACACACACACACGCTGTCTGAAGCAGACTTGCAGTCAAACAGAAGCATCTCTTCATGCAGATTTTACATTTCCATCTCCTCTCTGATGGTGCTAATTACCCACAATGCCGTCTGGCAGTGTGTGTGTGTGTGTGTGTGTGTGTGTCCTTTTTGGGAGAGTCGGTCTCCAAAATCAGCAGCTGATGACAAAGAAGCTGCTGGTTCTCCTCTTCACCTCCTCTTCAATCTCTTCACTCCTTTTGAGTGTTTTCGTTTAAACTCATCTCGTCCTTTTCTTTTTTTATTTAATTTTTTTTTTTCAATCTTACTCTTTTCACTCATTTTATTTCACCACTTCCTGTCTCCTCTTTGCATCCTCCTCCTCATCTCCTCATTGCTTCCTTCTCCTCATCTCCTCATTGCTTCCTTCTCCTCATCTCCTCATTGCTTCCTTCTCCTCATCTCCTCATTGCTTCCTTCTCCTCATCTCCTCATTGCTTCCTTCTCCTCATCTCCTCATTGCTTTCCTTCTCCTCATCTCCTCATTGCTTCCTTCTCCTCATCTCCTCATTGCTTCCTTCTCCTCATCTCCTCATTGCTTCCTTCTCCTCATCTCCTCATTGCTTCCTTCTCCTCATCTCCTCATTGCTTCCTTCTCCTCATCTCCTCATTGCTTCCTTCTCCTCATCTCCTCATTGCTTCCTTCTCCTCATCTCCTCATTGCTTCCTTCTCCTCATCTCCTCATTGCTTCCTTCTCCTCATCTCCTCTTTGCATCCTCCTCCTCATTGCTTCCTTCTCTCCTCATCTTCTCCTCATCTCCTCTTTGCTTCCTTCTCCTCATGTCCTCATTGCTTCCTTCTCCTCATCTCCTCATTGCTTCTTTCTTCTCCTCATCTCCTCATTGCTTCCTTCCTTCTCCTCATTGCTTCCTTCCCTCATCTCCTCATTGCTTCCTTCTCCTCATCTCCTCTTTGCTTCCTTCTCCTCATCTCCTCATTGCTTCCTTCTCCTCATCTCCTCATTGCTTCCTTCTCCTCATCTCCTCATTGTTTCCTTCTCCTCATCTCCTCTTTGCATCCTTCTCCTCATCTCCTCATTGCTTCCTTCTCCTCAGCTCCTCATTGCTTCCTTCTCCTCATCTCCTCTTCCTTCTCCTCATCTCCTCATCGCTTCCTTCTCCTCATCGCTTCCTTCTCCTCATCGCTTCCTTCTCCTCATCGCTTCCTTCTCCTCATCTCCTCCTGAAGCCTTTATCAAACCATTTAGATCGTCCCCATCGGCCGGGTGTTTCCTGACTTGTTTCCAGGCGCCTGATTGGCTGAGAGCAGCGAGCCGCAGGTGTCCCCCGTCCTCCTGGTTGTTTGTGGGGTCCGTCTGCTCACTGGGAACGCCGTGGTCAGAGCTGGTGGGGGTGGCCGGTGAGAGGGGGGGTCTGGGGTCCCGTTGCCCCGGCGACCGGCCCGGATAAGAAGCTGAAGATGAGAAACGACGAATCCATTCAAAAGAAGAAAAGCTGCGTTTTTGATCTGAAACGTTCTCCAGAAGCGACTCGATGTTCCTGATGTGTGAAAAACAACTCGTCTCCGTTTGACACGTTTGTTAAGATGCGTTTTTCCTTTTTACTTTGTAATAATTCAGTGAGACTTTATTTGGGTTTAAATCTTCTCCCAGTAAGTGTTCACGTTTTATTCTCCAGCCACTGAAGCTTCAACAGACTCAGTTTGAACTTGAAATGATCCATAAAATATGTCCTCGTGTTGCGTCTATAAGCACGAGCTTTAAGTGAGCGTCCCCCATTTATTTAACGCCCTTAGTGGGACAGCTGGCAGCGTCTCAACGCACTTCACCTTAATGGATCAGTGAAACCCGACAAAACACACACGAGCCGAGGGAACAAGGGAACAAGGGAGGGAGGAAGGAGGGAACAAGGGAGGGAGGGAAGGAATGTAAGAAGCCGGGGAAGAAAGATGAGAGGACTACAGGAAGCAAAGGAGAAATAGCAAAAAGGAAGCTAGGATAAAGAAGTGAGAAACCGTAAGGAAAGCAAGTAGATAAAGAAGGATGCATTCAAGGGAGGAAGGAAAGGACAACAGACAGCAAAGGACGGTCCTCCTCACTTTAATACAGCGATGTGACAACATTCACAAGTGTTCTTCTGTTGGCGTGGAGCATTCGACATGACGCACGGCGGCATCATGTCAGGGTCGCCCCCCCCCCCTCACCCGTTCCCATGCCAGCTCCACATTGGACGCCTGCCTGATATCGGTGAATCATTTCCTCCGGGCAGCGAGCCGCTCCGTTAACGGCTTCCCTCCTCTCAGGCTAATTGAATTGAAGGTGCAGCATATTCACTTCCTCCTCTTCCTCCTCCTCTTCCTCTGTGGTTCCTGTCGGTCCGTCATCTCATCGTGACGGGACGCTGCGCTGGAAAAACTCATCTGTTATGTACGAGGACTTTTAGTGGTTAAACAATAGAAAGACCTTGGTTCAACTTTGAGTTGGTGACGCAGTGTTGCATCATGGGAGCTTCAGTCACCGGTCCTCCTCAGGTTCTGGTCCCCCTCAGGTTGTGAGTTCTGGTCCCCCTCAGGTTGTGAGTTCTGGTCCTCCTCTGGTTGTGGGTTCTGGTCCTCAGGTTGTGGGTTCTGGTCCTCTGGTTGTGAGTTCTGGTCCTCCTCTGGTTGTGGGTTCTGGTCCTCAGGTTGTGAGTTCTGGTCCTCTGGTTGTGGGTTCTGGTCCTCTGGTTGTAGGTTCTGGTCCTCAGGTTGTGGGTTCCTGTCCTCTGGTTGTAGGTTCTGGTCCTCTGGTTGTGAGTTCTGGTCCTCTGGTTGTGGGTTCTGGTCCTCTGGTTGTAGGTTCAGGTCCTCTGGTTGTGGGTTCTGGTCCTCTGGTTGTAGGTTCTGGTCCTCTGGTTGTGGGTTCAGGTCCTCTGGTTGTGGGTTCTGGTCCTCCTCTGGTTGTGGGTTCTAGTCCCTCTCTGGTTGTGGGTTCTGGTCCTCTGGTTGTGGGTTCTGGTCCTCTGGTTGTAGGTTCAGGTCCTCTGGTTGTGGGTTCTGGTCCTCCTCTGGTTGTGGGTTCTAGTCCCTCTCTGGTTGTGGGTTCTGGTCCTCTGGTTGTGGGTTCTGGTCCTCTGGTTGTAGGTTCAGGTCCTCTGGTTGTGGGTTCTGGTCCTCCTCTGGTTGTGGGTTCTGGTCCTCTGGTTGTCGGTTCAGGTCCTCTGGTTGTGGGTTCAGGTCCTCTGGTTGTGGGTTCTGGTCCTCTGGTTGTGGGTTCTGGTCCTCTGGTTGTAGGTTCAGGTCCTCTGGTTGTGGGTTCTGGTCCTCCTCTGGTTGTGGGTTCTAGTCCCTCTCTGGTTGTGGGTTCTGGTCCTCTGGTTGTGGGTTCTGGTCCTCTGGTTGTAGGTTCAGGTCCTCTGGTTGTGGGTTCTGGTCCTCCTCTGGTTGTGGGTTCTGGTCCTCTGGTTGTCGGTTCAGGTCCTCTGGTTGTGGGTTCAGGTCCTCTGGTTGTGGGTTCTGGTCCTCTGGTTGTGGGTTCTGGTCCTCTGGTTGTGGGTTCAGGTCCTCTGGTTGTGGGTTCTGGTCCTCTGGTTGTGGGTTCTGGTCCTCTGGTTGTGGGTTCAGGTCCTCTGGTTGTGGGTTCAGGTCCTCTGGTTGTAGGTTCTGGTCCTCTGGTTGTGGGTTCTGGTCCTCTGGTTGTAGGTTCTGGTCCTCTGGTTCTGGTCCTCTGGTTGTGGGTTCTGGTCCTCTGGTTCTGGTCCTCTGGTTGTAGGTTCAGGTCCTCTGGTTGTGGGTTCAGGTCCTCTGGTTGTGGGTTCTGGTCCTCTGGTTGTGGGTTCAGGTCCTCTGGTTGTGGGTTCAGGTCCTCTGGTTGTAGGTTCTGGTCCTCTGGTTGTGGGTTCTGGTCCTCTGGTTGTAGGTTCTGGTCCTCTGGTTCTGGTCCTCTGGTTGTGGGTTCTGGTCCTCTGGTTGTGGGTTCAGGTCCTCTGGTTGTGGGTTCTGGTCCTCTGGTTGTGGGTTCAGGTCCTCTGGTTGTAGGTTCAGGTCCTCTGGTTGTGGGTTGAGGTCCTCTGGTTGTGGGTTCTGGTTCTCTGGTTGTGGGTTCTGGTCCTCCTGCGTGTTCACATCTTCACTGTTCTTTGTTCAGTGGATCCCAGGACTTAGTTTGACCTTATTTAAGAGAGACTTTTGAGAAACGCTTGAAGGAGAAAAGAGCGAACCAAGCGTGACACACACACACACACACACACAGGGACACACACACACACACACACACAGGGACACACACACACACACACACACAGGGACAGACACACACACACACACTGTATCTGATGAATAGCTGAAATGAAATAAAGACGGACAGAATATGCACCTACGCCGAGCACTTGGCTACACACACACGCACACACACACACACACGCACACACGCACACACACACACACACACTGTGTCTTGATGTACATATGTTTACTCATATTTATTTCATATTTACTCGTCTTTTCTCATATTTTTCTTCTATTATATATTTTTTCTTGATTCATGTAATATTTGCTTTTATTCTACTTTCACTGCGTCTGCCAATAACTCGTTGTGATGCAGCGCTCCGTGTCGTTCTAAACATGTCGTAATCCACACGCTAGACAACGCAACAACAAACGGGTTGGGAGAAGTTTGAGGCCAAAACACGAAGGAGGAGGAGTCGTAAACAACAACAACAACAACACAGAGACACAATGAGGAGCTAAAGAAAAGCTCATTAAAAGCAGCGAGCAGATATCAAAGTGTCTTCTGGGTAACTTGATGTCAGTGGAGCTTCACACGAGGAGCCATGAAGGAAACGAGGACCCTTCAGACCGGAGGAGGAGGGAGGGAAGGAGAGAGGAGGTAGGAAAAGGAAGGAGAGGAAAAAGAAGATGTTATGGGAAGACAAAGAGGAGGTAGCCGAGGAAGGAAAGGAGGAGGGAGGCAAGGAAAGGAGGAGGAAAAGGAAAGATGGGACAAGGCAAGGGAATAAAGGGAGTGAAGGAAAGGAGGAGGTGGGGAAATTGAGAATGTAGTTGTCCTGTAGACTTAATACCCCCCCCCCCCTTCAGTGGGTGTCATAATTCCCACGGCCGTTAGGGAGCCTGAACGCATCGCTATCGAGAGGCGGCTACGCTAACGAGCGAAGAGGTTCAAAGGAGAGCGTGTACGTGACCGAGAGTCACAGCAGAATGGAACCCAGCCCATCCTGTGTGTGTGTGTGTGTGTGTGTGTGTGTGTGTGTGTGAGAGGCTGGACTGGAGGACAGCTTTTGATAAGGGTGGAAAACAGAGCTGGATTTCCTTTGATGTGGACACACGTATACACAAAAGGACACACACACACACACACACACACATCAGAAATCAGATTTGGTAGCTGTGAAGAATAAATGCATGAAGGGTTGAAAAATGAGGCCTGTCTAATCATTCAATTAGGATCCAAAGCAGATGGTCTGGACAAACACACACACACACACACACACACACACACCTGTTACACACCCTCTCAGTGTAACTTTACACTCTTCTGGGTGACGATGGACTATTGTCGGCATGCACTTCATTACCTCGACATCCCATAATCATCTGACTCCATACATCTATACGGCATCCCCTCAGCGACCGCTCCCCAGGGTCCTAAAGAGTCTTTAAAGGTCCTAAAGAGACTTTAAAGGTCATAAAGGGTCATAAAGGTCCCAAAGGGTCCTAAAGGGTCTTTAAAGGTCCTAAAGGGTCCTAAAGGGTCCTAAAGAGTCTTTAAAGGTCCTAAAGCAGGGGTCTCAAACTCGCGGCCCGCGGGCCAATTGCGGCCCTCGGGACGATATTTTGTGGCCCCATCCTTAATATGAAAGTGTAATGTTAGTGCGGCGAGTTTTATACTGTAACCCCACTGTCAGCTGCTGTGTGGGACATGTTATGATGTTCTGGTTTCCTACTGTGTGCTTGTCCAGTGAACGTGGCATGCATGTGACTGACATGGGGGGCGGGTCGTGTGTGTCGGCCGAGGTGCAGAGAGCAGGAAGGTGAAATTCAGTTTCCTGCCCTCTTTCGCGCAGGTGATCATGTGACTAACCGTCAGCATCGCTCGTTTAATAAAGTTTTCCTTTACGACTCACACTAACAACACATGAAGCATCTGGCGTCACCGACGGCGTCTCCGTCCATTACTACGCAGCTTCGATTCACGTAACTTCACGTTTGGCTATAAAGAATTCCACGGTCACATGACCTTAGGTCTCCCCGCTGAGTTAAAGGAGGACTAGTGTTGTAGTCTCATTCGGACCGATCCCCCAGGGTGGGGTTCAATGACTGCTTTTGAAAGTGAGTGTTAAGTTGTGTTATTGTCGACCATGCCGTTCGGACGCTGGTCTGGCCCGCGTTCGGTTGAAGTGGGCTGCATCTGGCCCGCAGCTGATTTGAGTTTGAGACCCCTGTCCTAAAGAGTCTTTAAAGGGTCTTAAAGGTCATAAAGGTCATAAAGGTCCCAAAGGGTCCTAAAGGGTCTTTAAAGGTCCTAAAGAGTCATAAAGAGTCTTTAAAGGTCATAAAGGTCCTAAAGGGTCATAAAGGATAAAGGTCGGATGCACATGATGATTTACCCTTCGATCCTCTTCAATATTTCCAAGTGAAAATGAACGTTACAGATGGAAACATGCATTTTATTTTGAGACGTATTTGTGATGTCACATATGTCGATGAAATAGAAATAAAAAGCCAGCTGAGACTTTCGACAAAAGTCCAGAACAACTTTAAGTGAAATTACGACGTCGCATTTATAAACCCGAACCCTTTTTCAAAATAAACTTTTATCTTCACAGGAAACCACAACGTTTTTAGACAACAGAAGTACTGAGTTAAGTTTAGGAGAAGATGGTGAAATATTAAAAGATACAGACTCATCTATGTTTGTTATTATCTATATATGTATTATATTATAGTATAAAGCTTAGTTATCTCAATTCGCTCTGAACTACCCTCGCTGCACAAAGGTCTCATGGAATGCCGGGGCAGGGTTGGTGAAAGGCATTCTGGGTGACGTAGCAAAGCGCTCACTGAGGTAGAAGCTTGCGGGAGTTGACTCGTTCCTGAATGCAGAGGTGGAAGCATCGCTTGTCCCGATTGGTTATTGTTTGCGTGCTGATCCCCTGCAGCTGGTGCACCGGGCCAGTCAGCAGCAGGATCAGGATGAGAAGATGGCCGGCTGTGTGTTTCCAATGGGACCAGAGAGCTTTCAGCGCTTCACGCCGGACTCCCTGGCGGCCATCGAGCAGCGCATCGCCCAGGAGAGGGCCCGCCGCAGCAAACACTACCAGGAGGTGTGCGCACGCACGCACACACACACACACACACACACACACCTGGCCAACAAGCACTGTTATCATTAGGATGAGCTAGAAGGAATGAAATAAGCTGAATAAAGTGTAAAGGTGCAATGAACCTTCAGGAGACAGATGAGGTGTGTGTGTGTGTGTGTGTGTGTTTTCAGGACCTGGGCGACGTGGTGCTCCCCCGGCGCCGCCCCGACCTGGAGGCAGGAAAACAGCTGCCGCGCATCTTCGCCGACATCCCGTCTCATCTGGTGGGCGTTCCCCTGGAGGACATCGACCAGTACTACTTCAAAGACAAGAGGGTCGGTCCCCCACACAGTGTGTGTGTGTGTGTGTGTGTGTGTGTGTGGAGACACCTCGTCTCCCTGGGAGATGAGGTGGACTCTTCACTGAGGACCGGAGGCGGGATGAAGACACTGCAGATTTATAAGCCGTTTTCTTTGAGACGTCGGAGCTTTGGTGGGTTTGACCGTGAGGCCTCGTCACGAAAGAGGGTTCAAAAGGTCTCTGAATCAGTCTTTTAATAAACTGAACTAACTGTCCTGTGAAAGGGGAAGTTTATTTTGAAAAGACTGAATTCATGAGTCAAGAGTGTGAGGGTAGTTAACTTTTATTTACTTATACTTATATATAAATCTTCATCAAAGGGGATCAAAGAAGGCAGCTTATTACCACTGAACCAGGACCCTTCCCAGGACGTGGTCTCCTGTGGTCTCCTGTGGTCTCCTTTGTCTGAGGCGATGAGACGTAGATCCGCTGAGGACTCCTTCAAATAAAAGCTCTAGAACACTTTGTCAGAGCTGCTCCTGGAAACCAACGGAGACGATGATCCTCTTCAGGGATTAGCTCGCCCCGAGTGGCCTCTCTCTCTCTTTAGCTCAGGTGTGTTTCCTTTGGCTTTAAACCAGAAATAGTCTGCAGCCACAAACACAAACACACCTCCGAGCCCGTGTTACCCAACACCGATCCAACAGTTCACCTCGACTTTCTCCTCCTTCCAGATGCTAAACCGCCCGTAGAGTCAGATGTGTCTTTTTCCACTCTCGTGTTGTTCGTGCGATGGACCCAGCTGGTCCTCCATCAGCTCATCCTTCAGTGCTCCAAACTTCCAGAGCGTAGCCGGGCCCCTCGGGGTCGGCCGGTGGCGCCGGGCTCGCTCAGCCGGTGTAGAAACGATCCGTTGAAGCGTGACTCGTTTTCTTCTGTTTGGGATCGTTTTATTCTAAAGAGCTCTTTGAGCAACCAGAACATCACAAGAACTCGCTGGTGACGACTGTGGAGGAGACTATGACAATAAAGTGACTTATCGTATCTGTTGACTATCGTATTTCTGCGTATCGTATCTTATCATTTGATTCATTTAACAGAGGGTTACATTTATAAGTTTGAGTTCCTCTTATGAACAAGCATGAAGAAATATAAAACCCAAACCTTTAAATAAAGGTTTGAAGGTAGAATCCAGGGCCGTGCATTCAGCCAGTCAGATGTTTGAAGCATGAGCGAACCAGTCCCTCGCTGGGTTTAATGAGCTACTCCGGGCGCTTCACCGCCACACTGTTGTGGTCGGACAGAAGCGTCAATTAATTGCGCCCCCCAAGCCTTTCCCCTCGTTAATTAAACCCAAACCTCTTTGCTTTCTCCGTTGTGTGTGTTTCTGTCTCTCCTGCAGACCTTCGTAGTCCTGAACAAAGGGAAGGCCATCTTCCGCTTCAGCGCCACGTCAGCTCTCTACATCTTCAGCCCCTTCCACCCCATCCGCAGAATCGCCATCAGGGTCCTGGTCCACTCATATCCTTACAGGCTGCTGCTGCACGGGCGGTTGTTGTGATCCGCCGCTGACTGCGGGGAAACGTCTGCGGGGAGGTCAGGGGTCAGAGGTCAGATACGGAACAGCGAGCCCTCTAGCCTGCAGGAAACGTGTGTGTGTGTGTGTGTGTGTGATAATATAAACAAATGGATGCAGGCCGCCGCAGGACTCGCAAGCCTCATCGCTGCTTTGTGTTGTTCAGTGCTGATGCACATGTGCTGACGCGTGTGGGAGTGGGTTTGTGTTATTCTACTCGCCTTGTGCATCTACTGTGCAGATGTGTGTCGGATGAGTACTGGCAGCGTCAGTCTACACTATGTTGAGTGATGGTCTTTATGCTAATGGTTTAGCTAACACAATGTTGAGCAATGGTCTTTATGCTAATGGTTTAGCTAACACAATGTTGAGCGATTGTCTTTATGCTAATGGTTCAGCTAACACAATGTTGAGTGATGATCTTTATGCTAATGGTTCAGCTAACACAATGTTGAGTGATGGTCTTTATGCTAATGGTTCAGCTAACACAATGTTGAGTGATGGTCTTTATGCTAAGGGTTCTGATAACACAATGTTGAGTGATGCTCTTTATGCTAATGGTTTAGCTAACACAATGTTGAGCAATGGTCTTTATGCTAATGGTTTAGCTAACACAATGTTGAGCGATTGTCTTTATGCTAATGGTTCAGCTAACACAATGTTGAGTGATGATCTTTATGCTAATGGTTCAGCTAACACAATGTTGAGTGATGGTCTTTATGCTAATGGTTCAGCTAACACAATGTTGAGTGATGGTCTTTATGCTAATGGTTCAGCTAACACAATGTTGAGTGATGATCTTTATGCTAATGGTTCAGCTAACACAATGTTGAGTGATGGTCTTTATGCTAATGGTTCAGCTAACACAATGTTGAGTGATGGTCTTTATGCTAAGGGTTCAGCTAAGACAATGTTGAGTGATGGTCTTTATGCTAATGGTTTAGCTAACACAATGTTGAGCGATTGTCTTTATGCTAAGGGTTCAGCTAACACAATGTTGAGTGATGCGCTTTATGCTAATGGTTCAGCTAACGCAATGTTGAGTGATGGTCTTTTTATGGTTCAGCTAACACAATGTTGAGTGATGCTCTTTATGCTAAGGGTTCTGATAACACAATGTTGAGTGATGCTCTTTATGCTAAGGGTTCTGATAACACAATGTTGAGTGATGCTCTTTATGCTAATGGTTCAGCTAACACAATGTTGAGCAATGGTCTTTATGCTAATGGTTTAGCTAAGACAATGTTGAGCAATGGTCTTTATGCTAATGGTGCTGATTTTGAAAGTCTGGTTCTCTCTTTTTTGGCCCGTCCACGCTCCCGTTCCGCCATGATTGTTAAAAAACATTCTTCCGTTGGCCTTCCTTTGCTTTGCATGTAGACCAGTGGTATTCAACTAAAGTGTGAAGAGGTCCAGTTAGACAACATTTCTAGAACCAAAGTTCCGGAAGATCATAATGTAACTACTTAGTGTGATTAAATGAAGGAATAGGGTTGTATCAAGATTTGCATTTAATCAATACGCGACTAACAAATCAAATTAATTCAGTACGATTCAAAAACTCTTTTGACAATATTTATTGTCACGAAACAAACAACTGAATGTGTGTGTGATTGCAAATATAAATAATGTGAAAATTTCCGCATGTTCAAACAAAGTGCTTCAATTAAAAAAATGAAATAATGGAAAGATAAGCTATATCCACGCTCCCACTTTTTTTGTAAACCTAAACTTCTCTTTTTGGTTTAGTGTTGCAGTGGGTCTCTTTCTCCGTCTCACTCGTCTTTTTCTCAAATTATGCTTTTTTTTGTAGTTTGCTGCTACCTCTGTTCTGTCCTCAGTATTGAGACGATATCGTCCTGCCTGGATTGCAAAGACTCGATTGGTCGAGTAGCATCGTGGGAGGGTTTAACTCAAACGCTATTGGTCGGTGCTTTAAGCCACGACCGTAAAGACGACCGAAGCTGCGCCGGTCTAAAAGTGCGCCGCCACCTTTGAATCACAACCGTCTTCTTTTAGCTTCTGGATCCGGATCCGGACCGCGACCCTCCAGTTAGTGACCTCTGATGTAGGCGATGGAGGCGATATGCCGAATGAAGATTACCGCTTCAAATCTTTTTATAATATACGGTGCAACTTTTCACCATCAACGTCATTGATTTTGTCTAATCGTTGCAGCTCTAATGGAGTGATGGGTTCTATGCTAATGGGTTAGCTTATTCAATGTTTAGTCAAAGGCTTCACAGAGGTTTCGCTTACCATGTCAAGTGATCGGCTTCATGCTCAGTGATGCAACATGATTTCACAACTAAACCATTATTCGTCCTCCAAAAAGCCTCAAACCAGGCGAGAGATTTAAGACATTTATGTTAATGATGCAGCTCTGCTAAATATGTTTTTGTAGGTTTACAGACGCAGTAATGATTTATTAGTGCGAACCATTAATGACATCTAGAGGCCATTAAATGAACCCGGATCACTGTCAGCTGCCCTCAACATGACATCTCTCACAGAAGGTTCTGCTTTAATGGCAAACTTAATAAATGTGCTGACAAATGAGCGGCTGGGAGACGAAGCCAGTCATCCATCTGAATGCTACAATTAGCATCACCAGTGAATGGATGCTAACGGCTGTGTGGAGAGAACCAGGCAAAATGACGTACTTTCACCATGCGTTGTGTTTGGCTAATGTGGTAAATGCTCACAGGCCACATAACATTCACCAAATACAGTAAATATACATAAATACATCAACCTTTAATAAGTCTGTATAATATAAGTCTGTATAATATAAGTCTGTATAATATAAGTCTGTATAATATAAGTCTATAATAGTAGTTTTGCAGCTTTAAATTGTCATAATAATCTGTAAATCCTGAATCCTCCCTGAGGAGAGTTTACTGCAGCCGCTTTGCACAAACCTGTCAAGCAAACACCGTATTTACCAATCGAGTCAACTGTGTGTGTGTGTGTGTGTGTGAGTGAGTGAGTGAGTGTGTGTGTGTGTGAGTGAGAGTGTGTGTGTGCACGGTCTGTGTGTGTGTGTCTGTGTGTGTGTGAATCAGATGGTTCGTCCCGTCGGCCGTATTTCTGAGTCAGATATGATCTTAATCTGTCTGGTGAGTTATAAACATGACCAGTAAATATTTCCCATCAAGGTGGTTGCTGTACACACACACACACACACACACACACACACACACACACACACACACACACACACACACACACACACACACACACACACACACACTCATTTGTTTGTGGCATTTTTGCCATCTTGGTTCCTGGGCCGTCGCCATCTTGGTTCCTGGGCCGTCGCCATCTTGGTTCCTGGGCCGTCGCCATCTTGGTTCCTGGGCCGTCGCCATCTTGGTTTCTGGGCCGTCGCCATCTTGGTTTCTGGGCCGTTGCCATCTTGGGGCAGCCTGCGGTGGAGGGTTTGGTGCTGCCACATCATCTGGTGTCAGATTTGCACAATCTGGGATTAGAAGTAGTTTAGTGTTTAAACTAATCTACTGTGCAGACACGCCGGCGTCCTCCTCGGGTTCCACACGCCGAGCCAACATGGCACATATTACCCAACACCCAAAACTCAGCACATGCCCCCACATGCCCCCCACAGACCCCCCCACAGACCCCCCCCTCCACAGACCCCCCCACACCCCCCCTCCACAGACCCCCCCACAGACCCCCCTCCACAGACCCCCCCAAAGACCCCCACACACTGACCGCCCCACACAGACCCCCCCACAGACCCCCCCACAGACCCCCCCCTCCACACAGACCCCCCAAAGACCCCCACACACTGACGCCCCCAAAGACCCCCACACAGACCCCCGTCCCCTCACACACATCTATTTTTACAGCGGCAGGCGGCCGCTGGTGGTGAGAGCTGTCGGGTCGGCGGACGCTGCTGTTGTCGGGGGGATAAGTGGGTGAAGAGGTCGCTGACGGAGGTGTGGTGCTGCTGATGTGCTACATACGTGTGTGCTTGTATGTGCGTGTAATAAGTGCGCGTGAGGCGGGGACACAACTGGTGGTGGAGTAGAGTTTTAGTTTGCGTTCTGGATGAAAGCCCAACCGCACTGGCGCCACAATGACACACACACACACACACACACACACACACACAGACACACACACAGACACACACAGACACACACACACACACACAGACACACAGACACACACACAGACACACACACACACACACAGACACACACACAGACACACACACACACACACACACACAGACAGACACACAGACAGACACACACAGACACACACACACACACAGACACACACACACACACACAGACACACACACACACAGACACACACACACACACACAGACACACACAGACACACACACACACAGACACACACACACACACAGACACACAGACACACACAGACACACACACACACACAGACACAGACACACACACACAGACACACACACACACACACACACACACAGACACACACAGACACACACACACACACACACACACACACACAGACACACACACACACACACACACACAGACAGACACACACAGACACACACAGACACACACACACACAGACACACACACACACACAGACACACACAGATATTATTACACACACACACAGACACACACACACACACACACACAGACACACACACACACACACACACACACACACACACACACACACACACACACACACACACACACACACACACACACACACATAGAAGAGGAGGGTACATTTCCTCTCTCAGCTGATGGTCTTTAAGGTCTTTACTCGCCGTGTCGACGCGTTTGTTTCTATTCATGTTTCTAAAAGGTCACGTGTGTTGCAGAGGAATTCACCTGCCGATGACGGCTCCTACAAGCGCTCATATTCACACGTTTCTTCCCACAAAAGCTCTTCAATCTGATCCGTTCTCTCGTAAACGTTCTTCCTTTTCATAACCGTATGAGACGTGAGACTCCGTAAAGGACGTAGTCGGCGGACCAATCACAGCCTGCAGGAGGCTGCGCCGCTTTGGACGCTGGTCTAGAGAAACGGGTCGACGCGCGCAAGGAGGCGTGAAAAGACACACGACGCGTGTCCCTCGTGTTGTGTTTGAGGGAACATTTAAAAAGTGGTAAATATGTGTCACATCAGTCTTTGTTGTGTTTTTTATGGCGGAGTTTTAAATGAAGTCACACACACGTTTGGCTCTTTATTCTATTAGTTTGTCCATTTTGTCGGTACGTTTATCCTTAATTCGCCAAACACAACCATTAGCAAATGCCTCATTTGCATATTTAAACACAACGTCTCAGAAAACAAATTCTCCACACAGGCCACATCCTTGCTGTTCCTTCAAAATAAAAGCTGAGTCAGCTAGGACGGACTCACGTAATGTAACAAAGTAAAAGCACATCAGTGTCCACACGTGAGTGATGGTGGGAGGAAGAAGAATGATGAAAGGAGGAAATAAATAAGAATGTGAAGATGGCGCCCGCGGTGGAGGTGGGCGGTGTAATGACATTACCGGTACGGCGGCCTGGGAGGGTCAAAGCGGCGGGGCTGTCATTACGCCGTAATTAGCTCCCGGGTTCTGCCGCGGCGGTTGGGGGAGGAAGGGGGGAGGCCCGTTTCTCCGGCGCTGTTTATCGGTAAGCGTATTATCTCGCTCCATCACAGCCGGCTCTCAATCAGCCGATCAAACTACTTCTCTGCCTCGCAGCGCCTGTTCCTTCTGCCAAATTACAATAATTATGATTCATTTATAGCCGTGATTGACGGCTGAGCGCGGGCCGTCTCCCTCTCTCGCCCGCCTCGTTGCCGTGCCGACACGTGGCAGCAGGAAGGGGATATTTAACGCGTATCGCTGCCGTCTGACACTTTGGAAAAGTTACAGCTCCCCATTAGACGCCGATTGGACCGGAGTGGTTCTGTCTTTTTATTTTTCCCTGTCCTCCCCGGTAACGGCGTATTCATTTTGCCTGTTAAAGGTGCAGAAGTCAAGGGGCACAAACTCAGTTCGCTTCTTTTTTAACCGTAATGGGAAAAAGGTATTTGAATAAAAGACATCACGTAGTTAAAACGCACACACACACACACACACACACACACACACACACACACACACACACAGTCTGATAGACGGCGGTACATTTACATTTCAGGCGTCTCTGACACACTGGGACATTTCCACCTGGTTTCCACAGCGATGAATCACAGTAAAGTGAATCTCTGTCTTTGTCCTCTCGGCTAAGCTCCGCCCACTTCTTTATGTATAATCTATGTTTATAAAGTCTTGATATCGAACCTGATCATTCATATCAGGTCTTTCTTTGTATTTTTATAAGAACCATGTACGTTTTTAATTTCACACAGTTTTGTTTAAATTAGTTGGAATAAAATGATATAAATGTGTGTATGTAGTGAAGGTGAATTTATCTTCTAGAATAAATAATAAATCATATGATCTGTTGTCCTTGACCTGCTCACCTTGTTCAGCCTCTTCATCATGTGCACCATCCTCACCAACTGCTGCTTCATGGCCATGTCAGAGCCGGCCTACTGGGCCAAGTACCTGGAGTGAGTAGACCAACCTGTCTGTCTGTCCCAACCTGTCTGTCCCCAACCCGTCTGTCTGCCCCAACCGTCTGTCTGCCCCAACCGTCTGTCTGTCCCAACCGTCTGTCTGTCCCCAACCCGTCTGTCTGTCCCAACCCGTCTGTCTGCCCCAACCGTCTGTCTGCCCCAACCCGTCTGTCTGTCCCCAAGCGTCTGTCTGCCCCAACCGTCTGTCTGCCTCAACCCGTCTGTCCCCAACCCGTCTGTCTGTCCCAACCCGTCTGTCTGCCCCAACCGTCTGTCTGCCCCAACCGTCTGTCTGTCTGTCCCCAACCCGTCTGTCTGTCCCAACCGTCTGTCTGTCCCAACCGTCTGTCTGCCCCAACCGTCTGTCTGTCCCCAACCCGTCTGTCTGTCCCAACCGCCTGTCTGTCCCCAACCGTCTGTCTGTCCCCAACCGTCTGTCTGCCCCAACCGTCTGTCTGTCCCCACCTGTCTGTCTGTCCCCAACCCGTCTGTCTGTCCCCACCTGTCTGTCTGTCCCCAACCGTCTGTCTGTCCCCAACCGTCTGTCTGCCCCAACCGTCTGTCTGTCCCCAACCGTCTGTCTGTCCCAACCCGTCTGTCTGCCCCCACCTGTCTGTCTGTCCCCAACCGTCTGTCTGTCCCAACCCGTCTGTCTGCCCCAACCCGTCTGTCTGTCCCAACCGTCTGTCTGTCCCCAACCCGTCTGTCTGCCCCAACCGTCTGTCTGTCCCTAACCCGTCTGTCTGTCCCCAACCCGTCTGTCTGTCCCAACCGTCTGTCTGTCCCAACCCGTCTGTCTGTCCCCACCTGTCTGTCTGTCCCAACCGTCTGTCTGTCACCAACCATCTGTCTGCCCCAACCTGTCTGTCCCCAACCCGTCTGTCTGTCCCAACCCGTCTGTCTGCCCCCACCTGTCTGTCTGTCCCCAACCCGTCTGTCTGCCCCAACCGTCTGTCTGTCCCAACCCGTCTGTCTGTCCCCACCTGTCTGTCTGTCCCCAACCTGTCCCCAACCATCTGTCCCCAACCTGTCTATCCCCAACCCGTCTGTCTGTCCCAACCCGTCTGTCTGCCCCCACCTGTCTGTCTGTCCCCAACCGTCTGTCTGCCCCAACCCGTCTGTCTGCCCCAACCCGTCTGTCTGTCCCCAACCGTCTGTCTGCCCCCAACCCGTCTGTCTGTCCCCAACCCGTCTGTCTGTCCCCAACCGTCTGTCCCCAACCCGTCTGTCTGTCCCAACCTGTCTGTCTGTCCCCAACGTGTCTTATCTGTCCCTAACCCGTCTGCCTGTCCCCAACCCGTCTGTCTGTCTGTCCCCAAGCGTCTGTCTGCCCCAACCCGTCCGTCTGTCCCCAACGCGTCTGTCTGTCACCAACCCGTCTGTCTGTCCCTAACCCGTCTGTCTGTCCCCAACCCATCTGTCTGTCCCCAACGTGTCTATCTGTCCCTAACCCGTCTGTCTGTCCCCAACACGTCTCTCTGTCCCCAGCCCGTCTGTCTGTCCCCAATGTGTCTATCTGTCCCTAACCCGTCTGTCTGTCCCCAACCCGTCTGTCTGTCCCAACCCGTCTGTCTGTCCCCTATGTCTCAGTTATTGTGTCTCTTTGTGTTCATTGTGTGTCTCTGTGAGTTGTGTTGTGTATCTACAGTATATTTTATGCTCATTTGCCTTTTGAGTGTCTTTTAGGACGTTTTTTCTTCTTTAAAACATAAAGTTGACCCCCAGCTGCTGCTGACTGATTCACACGCACACACACACACACACACACACACACACACACACGCACACACACACGCACACACACACACACACACACGCACACACACACACTACACACTACCACCCCCCCGTGCTTGTTCTGGCTTGGTGCGGTTGAGCTGTCTCTCCCCCCCGTCGGGTCAAACTTGTTTCTGGGGACAAAATAAAAAGTGAAGATGTTTGTCGGAGAGACGGATGCATATTTATCTCCTCTTCTTTTATTCTCCTCCTCCTTCAAACCTCCTGTCCTCCTCGCCCTCCATCTACCCCCCAGGTACACCTTCACAGGTATCTACACCTTCGAGTCCCTGATAAAGATCTTGGCGAGGGGCTTCTGCGTGGGGCCCTTCACCTTCCTGAGGGACCCGTGGAACTGGCTGGACTTCAGCGTCATTGTCATGGCGTGAGTCCCGCACGCGTACGATCACCTCGCCATCGCCACAAATGACCACGACTTTCCACCAAAGCACTGAGGCTTTAGGAGATTTCCCCGGGGGGGGCGGAGCCGCGTCGTTGTTTAAGCACAAACTGAACCAACTTTCCCGTGTAGTTTATTTGTTTCTAAGTGTCTCAATGTGACGCCTTCTTCTCCAGAGTCTGACAGTAAGGTTTAAATCTCTTTAAGTAGAACATCTGAATCGCTGCTGACCAGCTCTTCCTTTCAGCTCAAAGTCCCGCGGAGGGAGAAGCAGTTTGACACTGAGTCACACGTCAGATAAACACTGACGGGACGTTCTTGTGCTCAGTTTCTACATTTCATGAGATGCAGAAAGAAGAGACTGATGAAAGGCTTCATTTGATCCGTGATGAACTTCACAGAAACGGGGGCAGCTGTTGTGCAACTTCAGCTGCTCGGAGGCTTTTAATGTGAAAACATCTGTGCAGGGAGAAAAAAAGAGAAGGAGGGGGGCGTCTGAGCAGAGAAAACGCCGCTGACGGGATTAGTGGTGGATCGGACACAAGCGCCGACTCAGCGTCACGTCTTCAGCCTCAGAAGTTATCGGAATATTATAATCGCAGCTTATTTCCACTGGACGTTTATTTCACAACTCGACGTTTTCTGCCCTTTTAGTAATTATGACGTTTTTACGCTGTGACAGAGACGCTGCGTCATTATTTCATAACTAACATGGATTTAACTATTTCATAGGAAAAAAGTGTCATACGCACTAAAAAAAGGGATTTTCTCAGCTACTAAGAGCAGATATCTACATATATGTAGAATAAAATATCATAATAATATTAGGATCATAATAAAGAAATATGACGGCAGCCCTTATGTAACGATTTATTTAGCAGTGTTAAGAATATTTATATAAGTGTCGACAGTGAGAAAGGCATTCTGGGAAGTTGAGTCTTTGAGAGGAAATTGTGCCGACAAAAAAAGGCGACATTTTTCTTTAGAAAAAAAACTAATTCAAATCGACCAATTAAGTAAATATTTCACCTGCTCCTTCATCTCCCACCTGTCATCGCTCAACGCACACACACACACACACACACACACACACACACACACACAGGGAGGTGTGTGTCCTTGAACGGAGGGCCGTCCTGCGGTCAGTTGGATCTTTAGGGGGACAGTAACACATATGTCACCTCCCTCACAAACACACACACACACACACAGTGAACACACAGACACAGACACACAGAGTGAACACACAGACACACACACACACACACAGTCCGCCCCTGACACGTCGCCCCTCTGTGCCGGCTTTATTAAAACCAGAGTGATGGTCGGTGAATAGACACACGCGTTATGTCTGATTGATGCCCCCCTCCTCACCCCTCCTCACCCTCCTCACCCTCCACCCCTCCTCACCCCCCTCACCCCTCACCTCCACCCTCCCTCACCCCTCCTCCCCCTCCTCACCCTCCTCACCCTCTACCCCCCTCCTCACCCTCCTCACCCTGATCACCCTGATGAAGCAAAACCAGGTCAGGTTGATCTGATGAATCAAAACTGATTTGATTGATTTGAATCATAAACGTCTATGGTGAAAAAAGACAACATTGCTGCCAGCTATGACATTAGCATAGCATAGCGCTAATCCATGCGTGCTCCATTGGGAAAATAAGCTCTCCGTCAAGTCGGCCGTCTTCCTCTAACATAACGTAAAATCCTTATTGACGTTTCCGTTTGTCTGATTAGGCTGAAGTTATGATGGGAACCCTGATAAATAATAATTATAGAATAAGAGAAGATAAAAGTATTTATGTGCACGTTTAGCGTCATATTCCCACACATCCTTCCTGCTTTTATTGAAGCAACTTAAATCAACTGCCAGCTCACTGTTGATGTTTTCCTGAAATCAGCGCAGTATTTTCAGACCTTGTTTATGTTTCTTTCTTCTTTTGTTGTTTGTTGACATGTGACCACACTGCCCCTGCAGGCTGCTAACAGAGTTTATCAAAGTAGGGAACCTGCAGGCGCTGAGAACCTTTAGAGTGCTGAGAGCCCTGAAAACGATCTCAGTCATCCCAGGTAAGGCCTCGCCACCACCAGGGGGCGACGGAGGGTCAGATCCCCACTCGCCAGCGCAACGTCGTCCTCTCCCGTCCGTCCCGCGTCCGCCGTGTCCCGCAGCCTGAAGACACGGCGGAGAAGGAAAAGTCAGATGCGTGAAAGCTGAACGCAAAAACAAACCTGAGAAAAAAACACATCGGCCCACCCGACCGGCGCGGTGTCGCTAGCTAATAGCTAATAACGCGGGGAGAAGTGGGGAGAACGTTCAAACGTTGTTGTGGGGTTTGTCCCCTCTGGGTTACCGTAGAAACCTGTTTCCTTCTAACGCAAACACACCAATGCGTAGATTTGAGGGGATTATACACAAATAAATAAAAAAACAGCACCGCCAAAGTAAAAGCTAATAATAATCACACCAAACGAACGCGTCTGACATGTAGCAACAACAAATAGTAAATATTTTAAAAGCCGAAATGCTGAAATAAAGTAGTTTCAGATTTTTTTATATTTTAAGTTGAAGTTGCCTTAAATGTTCACTCGCCTCGTTCATTATTTTATGACGAGACCAAACAACGTTTCCATCCAGTCACACGTGGTTCTGGAAGTTTGTTCAGACAAATATCTGAACTCCTGAGAACATATTTACCTGATGCCACTAAATGAACCGAGTGAATGACACGGACCAAAAGCCCCGTCCAGGATCTGAAGGTCTGAGGGTTCTTCTCCAGGTCTTTGTGAGCAGCTTCCACCGCCTGACTTCCCCTTCAGAAGAATCGTGTCTCCTCTGCTCTCCGTCTCCGTCCACCTTTCCATCCCTCTGTGTCGGCTCGTTGTTGCTCAGTGTGGTCACACCCTTCTGTCTGTGTGTGTGTCTGTGTGTGTGTGTGTGTGCGTGTGTGTGTCTGTATGTGTGTTGTGCTTCTGTCTCCCGGCTTGTTGCAGATATGTGACTGAGTTTGTGGACCTGGGTAATGTGTCAGCCTTAAGGACCTTCAGGGTGCTGCGAGCGCTCAAAACCATCTCCGTCATCCCAGGTGAGGAAGCGAAAAACGTGGGGGGGGTGAGGTTAATATCAAACGCACCCCCGGAAGAACCAAACTCTGTGTTTGTAAAACTCATCCTGTGTACTACTGACTGAGTAATCTGAATACTCGTGGGTACTATGCAGAAAGACGCACTGATGTCTTCCTGGTAGCTGGTGGAGATATCAGAGGCTCCTGATGGGTGGATGTGAGGACATCAGAGGCTCCTGATGGGTGGATGTGAGGACATCAGAGGCTCCTGATGGTTGGATGTGAGGACATCAGAGGCTCCTGATGGTTGGATGTGAGGACATCAGAGGCTCCTGATGGGTGGATGTGAGGACATCAGAGGCTCCTGATGGTTGGATGTGAGGACATCAGAGGCTCCTGATGGATGTGAGGACATCAGAGGCTCCTGATGGTTGGATGTGAGGACATCAGAGGCTCCTGATGGTTGGATGTGAGGACATCAGAGGCTCCTGATGGTTGGATGTGAGGACATCAGAGGCTCCTGATGGGTGGATGTGAGGACATCAGAGGCTCCTGTTGGGTGGATGTGATGTCATCAGAGGCTCCTGTTGGGTGGATGTGATGTCATCAGAGGCTCCTGTTGGGTGGATGTGATGTCATCAGAGGCTCCTGTTGGGTGGATGTGAGGACATCAGAGGCTCCTGATGGGTGGATGTGAGGACATCAGAGGCTCCTGATGGGTGGATGTGAGGACATCAGAGGCTCCTGATGGGTGGATGTGAGGACATCAGAGGCTCCTGATGGGTGGATGTGAGGACATCAGAGGCTCCTGATGGTTGGATGTGAGGACATCAGAGGCTCCTGATGGGTGGATGTGAGGACATCAGAGGCTCCTGTTGGGTGGATGTGAGGACATCAGAGGCTCCTGTTGGGTGGATGTGATGACATCAGAGGCTCCTGATGGTTGGATGTGAGGACATCAGAGGCTCCTGATGGTTGGATGTGAGGACATCAGAGGCTCCTGATGGTTGGATGTGAGGACATCAGAGGCTCCTGATGGTGGATGTGAGACATCAGAGGCTCCTGATGGTTGGATGTGAGGACATCAGAGGCTCCTGATGGGTGGATGTGAGGACATCAGAGGCTCCTGATGGTTGGATGTGAGGACATCAGAGGCTCCTGATGGTTGGATGTGAGGACATCAGAGGCTCCTGATGGTTGGATGTGATGACATCAGAGGCTCCTGATGCTTGGATGTGATGACATCAGAGGCTCCTGATGGGTGGATGTGAGGACATCAGAGGCTCCTGATGGGTGGATGTGAGGACATCAGAGGCTCCTGATGGTTGGATGTGAGGACATCAGAGGCTCCTGATGGTTGGATGTGAGGACATCAGAGGCTCCTGATGGGTGGATGTGAGGACATCAGAGGCTCCTGATGGTTGGATGTGAGGACATCAGAGGCTCCTGATGGGTGGATGTGAGGACATCAGAGGCTCCTGATGGGTGGATGTGAGGACATCAGAGGCTCCTGATGGTTGGATGTGAGGACATCAGAGGCTCCTGATGGTTGGATGTGAGGACATCAGAGGCTCCTGATGGGTGGATGTGAGGACATCAGAGGCTCCTGATGGTTGGATGTGAGGACATCAGAGGCTCCTGATGGTTGGATGTGAGGACATCAGAGGCTCCTGATGGTTGGATGTGAGGACATCAGAGGCTCCTGATGGTTGGATGTGAGGACATCAGAGGCTCCTGGTGGTTGGATGTGAGGACATCAGAGGCTCCTGATGGGTGGATGTGAGGACATCAGAGGCTCCTGATGGTTGGATGTGAGGACATCAGAGGCTCCTGATGGTTGGATGTGAGGACATCAGAGGCTCCTGATGGGTGGATGTGAGGACATCAGAGGCTCCTGATGGTTGGATGTGAGGACATCAGAGGCTCCTGATGGTTGGATGTGAGGACATCAGAGGCTCCTGATGGGTGGATGTGAGGACATCAGAGGCTCCTGTTGGGTGGATGTGATGTCATCAGAGGCTCCTGTTGGGTGGATGTGATGTCATCAGAGGCTCCTGTTGGGTGGATGTGATGTCATCAGAGGCTCCCTGTTGGGTGGATGTGAGGACATCAGAGGCTCCTGATGGGTGGATGTGAGGACATCAGAGGCTCCTGATGGGTGGATGTGAGGACATCAGAGGCTCCTGATGGGTGGATGTGAGGACATCAGAGGCTCCTGATGGGTGGATGTGAGGACATCAGAGGCTCCTGATGGTTGGATGTGAGGACATCAGAGGCTCCTGATGGGTGGATGTGAGGACATCAGAGGCTCCTGTTGGGTGGATGTGAGGACATCAGAGGCTCCTGTTGGGTGGATGTGATGACATCAGAGGCTCCTGATGGTTGGATGTGAGGACATCAGAGGCTCCTGATGGTTGGATGTGAGGACATCAGAGGCTCCTGATGGTTGGATGTGAGGACATCAGAGGCTCTGATGGGTGGATGTGAGGACATCAGAGGCTCCTGATGGTTGGATGTGAGACATCAGAGGCTCCTGATGGGTGGATGTGAGGACATCAGAGGCTCCTGATGGGTGGATGTGAGGACATCAGAGGCTCCTGATGGTTGGATGTGAGGACATCAGAGGCTCCTGATGGTTGGATGTGAGGACATCAGAGGCTCCTGATGCTTGGATGTGATGACATCAGAGGCTCCTGATGGGTGGATGTGAGGACATCAGAGGCTCCTGATGGGTGGATGTGAGGACATCAGAGGCTCCTGATGGGTGGATGTGAGGACATCAGAGGCTCCTGATGGTTGGATGTGAGGACATCAGAGGCTCCTGATGGGTGGATGTGAGGACATCAGAGGCTCCTGATGGTTGGATGTGAGGACATCAGAGGCTCCTGATGGGTGGATGTGAGGACATCAGAGGCTCCTGATGGGTGGATGTGAGGACATCAGAGGCTCCTGATGGGTGGATGTGAGGACATCAGAGGCTCCTGATGGTTGGATGTGAGGACATCAGAGGCTCCTGATGGGTGGATGTGAGGACATCAGAGGCTCCTGATGGTTGGATGTGAGGACATCAGAGGCTCCTGATGGTTGGATGTGAGACATCAGAGGCTCCTGATGGTTGGATGTGAGGACATCAGAGGCTCCTGATGGTTGGATGTGAGGACATCAGAGGCTCCTGGTGGTTGGATGTGAGGACATCAGAGGCTCCTGATGGGTGGATGTGAGGACATCAGAGGCTCCTGATGGTTGGATGTGAGGACATCAGAGGCTCCTGATGGTTGGATGTGAGGACATCAGAGGCTCCTGATGGGTGGATGTGAGGACATCAGAGGCTCCTGATGGTTGGATGTGAGGACATCAGAGGCTCCTGATGGGTGGATGTGAGACATCAGAGGCTCCTGATGGTTGGATGTGAGGACATCAGAGGCTCCTGATGGGTGGATGTGAGGACATCAGAGGCTCCTGATGGGTGGATGTGAGACATCAGAGGCTCCTGATGGTTGGATGTGAGGACATCAGAGGCTCCTGATGGGTGGATGTGAGGACATCAGAGGCTCCTGATGGGTGGATGTGAGGACATCAGAGGCTCCTGATGGGTGGATGTGAGGACATCAGAGGCTCCTGATGGGTGGATGTGAGGACATCAGAGGCTCCTGATGGGTGGATGTGAGGACATCAGAGGCTCCTGATGGTTGGATGTGAGGACATCAGAGGCTCCTGATGGTTGGATGTGAGGACATCAGAGGCTCCTGATGGTTGGATGTGAGGACATCAGAGGCTCCTGATGGGTGGATGTGAGGACATCAGAGGCTCCTGATGGGTGGATGTGAGGACATCAGAGGCTCCTGATGGTTGGATGTGAGGACATCAGAGGCTCCTGATGGGTGGATGTGAGGACATCGGCACAGCAAACAACAACATAGCAGCAAACATTGATTGTCAGACTCACCAGAGGGAAGCTGGATTATTGCATGTTGTTACTTGTAACGGTACTTTTACTGTAAACAAAGTTTCACACGGGTATAAATACTTTGAGGTGTTATTGTAGAGTATTTTTACACTGACTTATAAGCACCTTTATTATAACTAAGTATTTTTACTTTATGGTATCAGCATTTTTCGGTAGTAATATATTGTTACACTGTAGTACTTTGTGTAACAGATTTCTCCATTGTGCTATTAGTACTGTTACTGCAGTATGAATACTTCCACCAGCACTACTTTCAGATTTGTTGAACTAATCTGCTGACGACTTAAAAACAGGAGCCATAATCTATGAATAAATATTAGATATTTAAAGCAAATAGATTAAACTCTGCATGTTAGACATTTAAATATGAATGGAATCCAGTCACTAGCAAGCCTGTGTATGTTCCCACTGTGCATGTTAGCATGCAGCGCTAACATGCAACTGTGTTCTCGTGTGGTTTATTCCTAGTGTTTTTTACCGCGCTGCTTGTGTGTTGTGTTTTTAATCTCACTGTCAGCGGCGTTTGTTGTTCTGTGTTTTGTTGAAATGTTTTGGGGGAAAAAGTCATTTGTTTATTTATGTTTATTTCAATGGTGCTTAAAGATGGCCGCCCTTTGTTTTGACTCCATAACCATTTTGTCACTTGAACTCTTATCGGATTGGTCAAAAATATTTATGATTGTGTATATTTGGAATATTTCAACTGAAGCAGGCGGCCATCTTTTAGGTCGGTGATTAAAACAATATAAAGAGCATGTAGAACTCGTGTCCTGTCTTGGCTCATAAGGTCCCAGAAAAGGTTTAAGACGACGGACGTTAAAGAGTAACTGTTGTGTTTGTGGTTCGGACCAATGAGAAGCTACAGGCGACCGTAGGAGGCGGGGCTTAGATGCATGGCGACTGTTGGGAACAAAAAGATCAGCGTGGATATTTGTTTGTTAAACAACTTTTCCACGTGGACAATATATTTTTGCTCACCCCCCAACTGGCTTTGCAGAGGGTTTGATTGACAGATGGTTCATCCAATCACCGGCCACGTTGAGTCCTTTAGAAAGACGGCTCTCCAGATTCTTCTGTTAACAAATAAGGACCTCGAACAAACAGATTTCGATTTCGTCAAACAAAATGTAAAATGTGCAAAAACACATGAAGAGCATCAACAATTCATTTCACTGAACTTTTGTACGACAAAGTAACAGGAATCCCAAGGATACGCCTGTCGTCTGTTTGCTTCATCGGAAACACTTTTTTCAAAAGATAGAAACAACAACATGCGGATGATTGGATGGAAACGCTTGTCAATCAAAGTATGATTTTTGATCTTGTCTTTGATTATTCTTCGACATACAAATATTTTTCTGGGACAAGAGGGAGCCTCAGGCAGTGACCTTTTTTACTGTTTTGAAGTGCACTATGCCTTTAAAGTGGACCTTTTCTTCGAGCTATTCCATTTCTTTTCTCCATAGATTGGCATCATAAAATGATTGAATTCTACCAAATATTGTTAATCGGAAGTATTTAATTTAAATTTTCTAACATTCATGTGAATATTACCCCCACCCCGTCCCCCGCGCGGTCTGGTAGGCCTGAAGACCATCGTGGGCGCTCTGATCCAGTCGGTGAAGAAGCTGGCCGACGTGATGATCCTCACCGTCTTCTGCCTGAGCGTCTTCGCCCTCATCGGCCTGCAGCTCTTCATGGGGAACCTGCGGCAGAAGTGCGTCCGCAGCACGGCGCACTGCGTCAACGGCAGCCTGCCGGAGAACGCCACCTTCTACTGCAACAACAGGACCTGGGCCTCGCTGAGGGACTTCAACGACCACGAGGGTGAGCTCGCTCTGCTGCCGCCGCCGCTCGCTGCTTTTTGCACCTCTTCAGTATTTAGTCCTGATGGTGTGATGTGAATAATTCCTGGTAGAAACCTTACAAGGTTCCACCAGAAACCCATTTCAGAACTTTAAAAACCTAGAAACATCTCTCTCTCTTTTTATCCAGAACCTTCATAACTAGAACTGGTCCTGAGGGTTCTTCAGAGGATGCTTTTAATAATCAAAGGGTTTTAGTTGTTTTTTTTTACTCCAGACCCCACCCTGGGTTTTTACTAAGAACCCCTTTATATTCCATTGTTTTTACTAAGAACCCCTTTATATTCCATTGTTTTTACTAAGAACCCCTTTATATTCCATTGTTTTTACTAAGAACCCCTTTATATTCCATTGTTTATACTAAGAACCCCTTTATATTCCATTGTTTATATTCCTTCGTTTTCATCTAGAACCCACAAGCTATTTTTTAATGAGAACCACAAGCTCCACCCACAAAAATCTGGTTTCACGATCACACTACAGCCTCGTTGAGAAGTTCCCTCCGTCTTCAAAGGAAGGCAGAACAGGGAGAGTGTGTTCGTGTGCGTGTTTGTGTGTCTTTATTGACGGCACTTGTAACCACGTCAGTGTGTGTGTGTGAGTGTGTGTGTGTGTGTGTGTGTGTGTACAGGCAGCTCAGCTGGTCAGTTTACCAGGAACACAGTACATACCTGACACACACACACACACACACACACACACACACACACACACACACAGAGGTCATGGGAGGTCACTTGGTATATACACAATTTGATTTTTCATGTCAGTCATGTTGACCAGGGAGCATAATATACGTCATGTGGACTCACACAGTATATATAAGCACATCCAGCCAGTCAAGTTATACACACACACACACACACACACACACACACACACAGACGCACACACAGACACACAGACACACACACACACACACACACACAGACACACACACACACAGACACACAGACACACACACACACACACACACACACACAGACGCACACACAGACACACACACACACACACACACACACACACACACACACACAGAGGTCATGGGAGGTCACTTGGTATATACACAATTTGATTTTTCATGTCAGTCATGTTGACCAGGGAGCATAATATACGTCATGTGGACTCACACAGTATATATAAGCACATCCAGCCAGTCAAGTTATACACACACACACACACACACACACACACACAGGTCGAGGTCACGGTTATGGAAACACACACAATATGCCGTTAGAACCGGAATGACCAGAGTATTGAACCTGCCTGTGGCTGCAAACGTATAAATTCTGTTAATCGTTAATCTACAGAATGAAACTGATTAAATATTTCTTCTTCTGCTACCATCTTATGTTATATATCTTATATCTTATATTTTGTTAGTGTATCTAGTTGGTGGGGCCACAAAGGGTTGCCGCAGCTCACTGCGAAGACCGCGGATAGCTAGCTAGCTAGCTAAGTAGCTAAGGCAGCTAAGTGTCTCGTAGCTAACTAGCTACTTAGCTCGTCGTCCAGTGGGGAGTAAGGGCGGAGGTACTCCACCTCTATCCAGTGTTGCATTAAACCTTGGTGGAATTAGCAACCCAGCTAGCTTGTTATTTCCACCATGCTATAACGCTGCTACAATGCTAGCCCTGACAACCGCTCCTCCGGCAATGCCGATACCTTCAAATGCTAAAAGTCTGTCTGTGAATCTGAACATTGATTTATACGTGTGTTATGTTGTGTCTGTATTTTCCATCGGTTGTTTGTATTTTACTTGGTTTATGTAAAACATTTTAAGTCCGATTATGATGCTTTCTTAAAACAAATTAAACCTATTTAGGTGTCGGGATGAGAACGTGTTGCTGTGCCGGTAGCTCCCTTTAAATTGATGAAGAACCATTTAAGCCCAACTATTAAAAGCAAATCTGTTAATTCCGGTCAGGTTGAAGCAGTGCGAGTCGAGGAAACCTCGTTAAAAGCACATGAATTAGAAATGGCCGCTCCTGAAGGGAGACGCCGTTAACGCGCCGCCCAGCTGCTAATGTACCTTCTATTTATTCATCTGCAGTTGGCCAATCCCATCAAACAAATGTCCCCCGCAGGCTCCCGTATCGACCCCCTAAAAGCCGCCGTGAAACCCGAGCGCCTGCTGTCAGAGCCCCCTCGTGTTTGTTCTGTCTGGTCGGAGGTCAACGAGTGAACATAGTTCCCTCTCTGATATTAATGCAGAGCACTAAGGCAGGCACCTTTTCAATCAATCAAGTCATGGCGATCTACCTGGGGGGGGGACAAGGTTGAAATGTGTCCGTTATTAAGGATTAAGGATCACTAATTAGCACTGCCAAGTTTTCCCTTTATGGAAGAGCAGATGTCAACATGAAACTTCACCACTTCATCACTACATTAGGGGGAGCAGATTGGCAGCGTCTCCGCATATTTCACCTTTGGATTCACGCCACGTTAATGTGTTTCTCTCAGACGAAGATGCACAAGGGAGGGGGGGTATTAGGCGTGTCATAGTAATGAAATGCCCCCCCCCCGCCCTCACCTCTCTCTCTTTGTGCAGCTCTGTAAAATCTTTCTCAGATGGGAGTTGCTCTGAAAAAACAATGTCCGTTGACCAATATGCATTTATATACGTTATATATTTTGAAAAGTGCTGTTAGGCCGTGTGGGGGGCGGAGCTATCAGGAAGCTCCTCCTCCAACCTAGAATGTAAAGTATGGTTTTATTGTGTGTTTTTATAGACAACTTCTACAAGGTGGAAGGAGCCAAGGACGCTCTGATCTGTGGGAGCAGCGGCGACGCAGGGTGAGTGGAAACGCCTCCAGGCCGGGGGGCGGGGCTTGCTGCAGGATGCGTGCTGTGGTTTGGTTTTTGGGTGATGGAGGCTGAAGGTTGTTAAGTCTCAGAGGTCAATGGAATTGTGGCCTTTAAATTGTTGTTTCCATCAATGATTGAATCATTTGTTTTGTGTCTCTTTATGATCCTTCTTTGTATCTTTGAGTCTGTCCCTGGTCCCCTATGTGTCTCCTTGAGGGACGCTGCATAGCTGGAGGCTCTATTCAATAACTGGCGCTTCCAGACTCATGTCTGCTGTCCCCCTCTTTTAATGAGTTTAGATCCCATGAAAAAAAGAGAAAGCTGTGAGAGAGACTGGTGTCCCCCAGGGGGACGAGTCCTGAGATAAAGCAGAATATGTGATTTAAACCTAATGTGTGAAATGAGTCGTTCAGGTGTTGCTGGATAGAAGCGTCTTGGTGTGATCACGCTGACGGCATTCAGGCGACTTCACAACATCACAGTTATGGATTATGAGACCAAACCAACATCTCTGGCCTCAGGTTCAGATCAGCTGGCAGGCCCCCTCGGTCCGTCGCCGCGGCAACGCCCCCTCCTCCGGGAAAAGAAAGATGGGTTCATCAGTTGTTGTGTGTACTGTGTACTGTGCTGCGTGTACTGCGTGTACTGCGTGTCCTACTACTAGTCCCTCGCTGAAAGCGTCTCTCTGACGGACGCTGAGTGACATCAGCACGGAGACACACCCCGACAGAGGCGGGCCTTCGCTCCGAGGCGGCGCCGTGCTTAGGGCCTAACTCGCTCCAGAGCTAGCCGGGAGCTAGCTGACCAGATGCTAACCGGCGGGTTAACGGGGAAGCTAACCGACGCAAAGCTACGGGAGGGTCACAGGAGGAGGAAGGAGGTTCAGGGGAGGTCAGGCAGAAGGGAGCATGAGGAAGATAAAAAGATGGTGGATGTGGAGCTGGGGGGTATTAGATGGTACCACAGGACAGGAGGAGGGAAGAAAGAAGAGGAGGAGACTAAAGATAAGGAGGTAGGACACAAACAGGTGAATTCAAACCGCTAACAACAACGCTAAGGGTTCTGGAGGGAACCCTTTGGGTTCTAAAGGGGCCCATTTGGGGTAAATAAAGTCTCTTTACTCGGCCGCTTATTTGATGGAGGACTTACGTGCTCTTCATGTCTGGAGCTCAGGACCAAGCGAATTGAACGAAGTTGATTTGAGTCGTTGTTTCTCCACCTTGTTGGATGTAACGTGTGGCGACCAGCTGAGGCTGACGAGGTCATCGCCGTTCCTTCGGACCTGATGATGGCGCGCGTCTATTTAAAAGTATCACGACGAACCTTCTAGTGGTCTGTGTTTGGACCAGCAGATGTTTCCGTCCCCGGAGCGGTGGATCGTTTTCTGAATGTTTAGATCTGCTCCGTATTCGTCTCTATAAAACGTTTTACCCTTCGACCAACGATTCACGCCTGCTTCTGAAGGTCTGAGGGCGAGGTGGGGGGGCAGTGATCTCATGGCTGTTTGCATGGGACTCAAACAACAAGGATCTGTTTCCGGGGAACATTTGGTGTGAGGGTGGACGTAAGAGGCCCGACACACTCGGCCCTTCGTTCTGTCTGATTAACCACCAGATCACTCACAACCAGCAACAGAGACGAGACCGAGCTGCTTTAAATTCACACCTAGTAGCTTCTTAAAGTCGTTGGTAAATATTTAGCTGTGAATAGAATCTGAACCCTCGCCCCCCCTCAGTATTCTGCCAACATGTCTGCGACGCACGAACCGCGCGGAGAGCTCGGGATGGAATGTCGGACGTCTCGCTAACGATAAGGAAGCTCGTTGGCGTGTGACCCCCCCGCTGAGGTCACGAGGGGGGAACTGGGTTCTGGTCCATCCTGGACTCAAGCTTTAAAAGAACAGAATCCTGGTCCCAGTTTGCATCATTTCATCGTCAATATATTCTGCTTTTTCTTGCAGTCACAGAATTATCAAAGCCAGATACTTTCATGAAAAACCAAAAAACAAACAGCGACGCGCTTTTGAAAACGAGTCCAAAAAAAAAAAATGCTCAAAAGACATTTCTGTAGAAAATTAAATAAAAAAATCCCTCCTGTATTCAGAGAGTTTAAGCCGATTTCTCCTCCAGGAGCCGAGAAGAAAGAGGAGGTGCCTTTGGTTAGAATGAGCGCTCCCTGAGCGGGACGCTTCCCTCCTCCTCAGCTGATATTCATCATCCTATTCGCCGAGCACCCATCGCCATGGCGATGCACTCACCGCTGTGTGTGTGTGTGTGTGTGTGTGTGTGTGTGCACGTGTGCGTGTAGCCCCCCCCCCTTTCTAGTGTGTGTGTTTCAAACATTATGTTAAAAGCTGAACTGATCAATAACTCAACTACATATTGAAAACATTTCTCAAAGTGTAGGTTGATTTTGTCTGAGTGCACGTTGTGTGTGTGTGTGTGTGTGTGTGTGTGTGTGTGTGTGTGTGTCAGAGTGCGTGTTTAGTCTGAGTTATGAGCTCTCCTGGAGGCTTTGAACGTGACATCTGTCCAATGTTCACCCAAAGACACAAAGGAGGTTTCCACCTAAAATCCACACCAGAGGGGTGTGTGTGTGTGTGTGTGTGTGTGTGTGTGTGTGTGTGTGTGTGTGTGACAGACAGCTCTAAAGCGCTTGTGATCCTTTTGTTTCTTCCCTGATGCTGAAACATCAAATTAAATCTTCTCCTCTACAGCAGAATAATGATGAAAAACCCAAAGTAACTTTTTTAGTACATTTTAATGGTCTACGTCTCGAGCTTTTATTCTGAAAGGGTGAGATAACATGAAGAGGCCGTAAAGACGAATGAAGACAAATGAAGGAGACCACGTATCCGTTTTAAATGCGTCTGATCCACAGGACTTCATTTGCAGTGGAATACTGCTTCATGAGTACGAGTATACGAGTATTTCTACTTTAAGCTTCCTGAAGATCACGTTTGACGAACATTTGGAGGAAAGTGTCTCGGTGGGGGAAAAGCCCCCACCACACTGTGACCTTCTCTTCCTGCCTACGTCCAACCCCCTCACCATCCTGATCCCGACCCCCCCAGCAAACCCTCCCACCAGAGACACACCGAATCACGGCCACCGGAGGACAAAAAGACGGAGAGACGATCTGAGGAGGACGGAAGGAGCACAATGTGACTATCGCTGAATTAAGTTTTCACCACGTAGAACATAGATACAAGAAGGTTGAATCAGAATAGTTGAAATAAAAACACAATCTGCCAAAGAGCTTTTGATCAATTATCATTTATTAACTTTTATTTATTAGAACGAGTCAACTTTTTTTTAACTGAGAAAAGCAGTTTGGTTTCTAAGTGAGTTAAACAACTGACACGGTGTGTGTGTGTGTGTGTGTGTGTGTGTGTGTGTGTGTGTGTGTGTGTGTGTGTGTGTGTGTGTGTGTGTGTGTGTTCAGGTGTAAGTAAACAGTCCAGCAGCAGTAAATTATGGAGTCGGCATGAAAGATTCCCCCCCTCGGGGAAGCGGCCTCGGACGGATGAATATTTATCGGCCGGCGCTGTTGACAAGCGGGAGCAGACGCTCGCCGGTCGATGTCGCCTCAGCGAGTCCAGGAGGACGGAATGCAGACAAATGGAGGCTAAGCGAGGCGATGGGGGGTCGGAGACAGGAAGTAGAACGATGCGAGGGAGGGGCTTCGGGGGGGACGCAGGGCCCCTCCTCTCTTTGGCCACCATTTTGGAAGTGACACGAGAGGGGGGAGCGTTTCTTTGTCAGCGACTAAAATGTTTAAAAAAAACTTTCATCAAGTAAAGAACACAACGTGTTTTAAACTGGGTGGAGACCTGTCAATCAGCGTGTAGCCCCGCCCAGCATCCCCTGCTTCATGGTCTGTTTGACTCTAAATGGACCATCAGTCACTAAATGAACATCATGTTGTGTTGAAGAAGACTTGAAACTAGAGACTGAGACCATAAACTCATGTTTATAATGTTTACTGAGGGAATAAATCCAGAGAGAAGTAGAGTCATTTCCTCATAGACGTCTATGGGAGCAGAGGAGTCGCCCCTGCTGGTCACTACAGAGAAGTAGAGTCATTTCCTCATAGACGTCTATGGGAGCAGAGGAGTCGCCCCTGCTGGTCACTACAGAGAAGTAGAGTCATTTCCTCATAGACGTCTGTGGGAGCAGAGGAGTCGCCCCCTGCTGGTCACTACAGAGAAGTAGAGTCATTTCCTCATAGACGTCTATGGGAGCAGAGGAGTCGCCCCCTGCTGGTCACTACAGAGAAGTAGAGTCATTTCCTCATAGACGTCTATGGGAGCAGAGGAGTCGCCCCTGCTGGTCACTACAGAGAAGTAGAGTCATTTCCTCATAGACGTCTATGGGAGCAGAGGAGTCGCCCCCTGCTGGTCACTACAGAGAAGTAGAGTCATTTCCTCATAGACGTCTATGGGAGCAGAGGAGTCGCCCCTGCTGGTCACTACAGAGAAGTAGAGTCATTTCCTCATAGACGTCTATGGGAGCAGAGGAGTCGCCCCTGCTGGTCACTACAGAGAAGTAGAGTCATTTCCTCATAGACGTCTATGGGAGCAGAGGAGTCGCCCCTGCTGGTCACTACAGAGAAGTAGAGTCATTTCCTCATAGGCGTCTATGGGAGCAGAGGAGTCCCCCTGCTGGTCACTACAGAGAAGTAGAGTCATTTCCTCATAGACGTCTATGGGAGCAGAGGAGTCGCCCCTGCTGGTCACTACAGAGAAGTAGAGTCATTTCCTCATAGGCGTCTATGGGAGCAGAGAGTCGCCCCTGCTGGTCACTACAGAGAAGTAGAGTCATTTCCCTCATAGGCGTCTATGGGAGCAGAGGAGTCGCCCCTGCTGGTCAAACAGAAGTAGAGTCATTTCCTCATAGGCGTCTGGGGGCAGAGGTAGTCGCCCCTGCTGGTCACTACAGAGAAGTAGAGTAATTTCCTCATGAGACGTCTATGGGAGCAGAGGAGTCGCCCCTGCTGGTCACTACAGAGAAGTAGAGTCATTTCCTCATAGACGTCTATGGGAGCAGAGGAAGTCGCCCCTGCTGGTCACTACAGAGAAGTAGAGTCATTTCCTCATAGACGTCTATGGGAGCAGAGGAGTCGCCCCTGCTGGTCACTACAGAGAAGTAGAGTCATTTCCTCATAGACGTCTATGGGAGCAGAGGAGTCGCCCCCTGCTGGTCACTACAGAGAAGTAGAGTCATTTCCTCATAGACGTCTATGGGAGCAGTTTGCTTCTCATCAGAGCTTTTAAATAACGTACATAAAAAAAATTCATGTACGTTTTTGCTTTCTTTTATTCCAATTTCCAATGTTAAAAACGTGTTCACGCAGAATGTGTCGTCTGTAGGAGACAATGAGGCGACTCGAGTAGATTCAATGAGAAGAAATCGCGCGCAAACGCAACAAAAACAAAAAACTGCTTGTAAAACACCAGCAATGTTTTCTACAACTTCTGAGCAACAGAAGACGACTGGAATGTTTGTCTGGCAGACGGATCGTAATGTTTGTGACTCACTTAGTTCAGAGCTCTATGACGTTAATGTTGATACAGGAAACACAACCAGGGCAGTTTGTTAAAACCCTCAGAGCTCCTCTGAACTCGGATTATTGATCGGATCCAAAGCTGATCCCAAACCCGTGTCTCGTGTCCACGGTGGTCCACGGTGGTCCACGCTGGTCCACGCTGGTCCACGCTGGTCCACGCTGGTCCCCTGCCCCCCTCGGGCTCTAGTTATCCCCCCCTCTATAAACGACTTGGTGAAAGGAACATGACCTGATCCCCGCTCAGTGAAGTAATGAGCCACTCGAGGACGTTCCAGGGGATCCTCACCAGCTGCTGTCTCCTCGAGAACCATGTAGAGATCCAGGTTTAACGGGGGGGGGCTGTAAGCTGCAGACACACAATTTAATATGATACATGCGATGCAATGTTCAAGCATCTGCATTGTATCACATCTGTTTAGCCCTGTGGAGCCTTGAGCTGCTGAGTTGAGAGTTAGAAAAGGTTCAGTTGAGGATGAAGAGATCACAGGCAGTCAGTGTGTGTGTGTGTGTGTGTGTGTGTGTGTGTGTGTGTGTGTGTGTGTGATATTCAGAGTGCTGAGGAACAGAAGCTGCTTTAAAGTTCACTTCGGTCTTGATAAGGTGTGGGCGAGCAACATGGAAAGTTCACACACACGCAGACGCACAAATGCACACACACACACAAACACACAGTCCTCCCAACAGAGAAGGCACAAAACAATCTCCCCCGGCAACCAGCACTGGGATACGGTTGCTATGGCAATGCTAAGTACTCTCTTCCCCCCGGACTCGAGAGTTTACCTGAGTGTTATAATTAGAGGTGTGTGTGTCTGTGGGCGTGTGTGTGTGTCTGTGTGTGTGTGTGTGTGCGTGTGTGTGTGTGTGTCTGTGTGTGTGTGTGTGTGGTCATCAGGAACTGAACTGAACGACAGAGGAACACAACACAAAAACCCACAGATTAACTCCAACATGTTTATTTCTGTCTCCGTCTCTCTCTACCTGTGTGTCTCCATCTGTCTCTCCCCTTCTACCCGTCTCTCTCTACCTGTGTGTCTCCATCTGTCTCTCCTCTTCTACCCGTCTCTCTCTACCTGTGTGTCTCCATCTGTCTCTCCCCTTCTACCCGTCTCTCTCTACCTGTGTGTCTCCATCTGTCTCTCCTCTTCTACCCGTCTCTCTCTACCTGTGTGTCTCCATCTGTCTCTCCTCTTCTACCCGTCTCTCTCTACGTGTCTGTCTCCATCTGTCTCTCCTCTTCTACCCGTCTCTCTCTACCTGTGTGTCTCCATCTGTCTCTCCCCTTCTACCTGTCTCTCTCTACCTGTGTGTCTCCATCTGTCTCTCCCCTTCTACCCGTCTCTCTCTACCTGTCTCTCTCTACCTGTCTGTCTCCATCTGTCTCTCCCCTTCTACCCGTCTCTCTCTACCTGTGTGTCTCCATCTGTCTCTCCCCTTCTACCCGTCTCTCTCTACCTGTGTGTCTCCATCTGTCTCTCCTCTTCTACCCGTCTCTCTCTACCTGTCTGTCTCCATCTGTCTCTCCCCTTCTACCCGTCTCTCTCTACCTGTGTGTCTCCATCTGTCTCTCCTCTTCTACCCGTCTCTCTCTACCTGTGTGTCTCCATCTGTCTCTCCTCTTCTACCCGTCTCTCTCTACGTGTCTGTCTCCATCTGTCTCTCCTCTTCTACCCGTCTCTCTCTACCTGTGTGTCTCCATCTGTCTCTCCCCTTCTACCTGTCTCTCTCTACCTGTGTGTCTCCATCTGTCTCTCCCTTCTACCCGTCTCTCTCTACCTGTCTCTCTCTACCTGTCTGTCTCCATCTGTCTCTCCCCTTCTACCCGTCTCTCTCTACCTGTGTGTCTCCATCTGTCTCTCCCCTTCTACCCGTCTCTCTCTACCTGTCTGTCTCCATCTGTCTCTCCCCTTCTACCTGTCTCTCTCTACCTGTGTGTCTCCATCTGTCTCTCCTCTTCTACCCGTCTCTCTACCCTCTCTCTACCTGTCTGTCTCCATCTGTCTCCCCCTTCTACCTGTCTCTCTCTACCTGTCTGTCTCCATCTGTCTCTCCCCTTCTACCTGTCTCTCTCTACCTGTCTGTCTCCATCTGTCTCTCCCCTTCTACCTGTCTCTCTCTACCTGTCTGTCTCCATCTGTCTCTCCCCTTCTACCTGTCTCTCTCTACCTGTCTGTCTCCATCTGTCTCTCCCCTTCTACCTGTCTCTCTCTACCTGTCTGTCTCCATCTGTCTCTCCCCTTCTACCTGTCTCTCTCTACCTGTGTGTCTCCATCTGTCTCTCCTCTTCTACCCGTCTCTCTCTACCTGTGTGTCTCCATCTGTCTCTCCCTTCTACCCGTCTCTCTCTACCTGTGTGTCTCCATCTGTCTCTCCTCTTCTACCCGTCTCTCTACCTACCTGTCTCCATCTGTCTCTCCCCTTCTACCCGTCTCTCTCTACCTGTGTGTCTCCATCTGTCTCTCCTCTTCTACCCGTCTCTCTCTACCTGTGTGTCTCCATCTGTCTCTCCTCTTCTACCCGTCTCTCTCTACGTGTCTGTCTCCATCTGTCTCTCCTCTTCTACCCGTCTCTCTCTACCTGTGTGTCTCCATCTGTCTCTCCCTTCTACCCGTCTCTCTCTACCTGTGTGTCTCCATCTGTCTCTCCTCTTCTACCCGTCTCTCTCTACCTGTCTGTCTCCATCTGTCTCTCCCCTTCTACCTGTCTCTCTCTACCTGTCTGTCTCCATCTGTCTCTCCCCTTCTACCTGTCTCTCTCTACCTGTCTGTCTCCATCTGTCTCTCCCCTTCTACCTGTCTCTCTCTACCTGTGTGTCTCCATCTGTCTCTCCTCTTCTACCCGTCTCTCTCTACCTGTGTGTCTCCATCTGTCTCTCCTCTTCTACCCGTCTCTCTCTACCCGTCTCTCTCTACCTGTCTGTCTCCATCTGTCTCTCCCCTTCTACCTGTCTCTCTCTACCTGTCTGTCTCCATCTGTCTCTCCCCTTCTACCTGTCTCTCTCTACCTGTGTGTCTCCATCTGTCTCTCCCCTTCTACCCGTCTCTCTCTACCTGTCTGTCTCCATCTGTCTCTCCTCTTCTACCCGTCTCTCTCTACCCGTCTCTCTCTACCTGTCTGTCTCCATCTGTCTCTCCCCTTCTACCTGTCTCTCTCTACCTGTCTGTCTCCATCTGTCTCTCCCCTTCTACCTGTCTCTCTCTACCTGTCTGTCTCCATCTGTCTCTCCCCTTCTACCTGTCTCTCTCTACCTGTCTGTCTCCATCTGTCTCTCCCCTTCTACCTGTCTCTCTCTACCTGTGTGTCTCCATCTGTCTCTCCTCTTCTACCCGTCTCTCTCTACCTGTGTGTCTCCATCTGTCTCTCCTCTTCTACCCGTCTCTCTCTACCTGTGTGTCTCCATCTGTCTCTCCTCTTCTACCCGTCTCTCTCTACCCGTCTCTCTCTACCTGTCTGTCTCCATCTGTCTCTCCCCTTCTACCTGTCTCTCTCTACCTGTCTGTCTCCATCTGTCTCTCCCCTTCTACCTGTCTCTCTCTACCTGTGTGTCTCCATCTGTCTCTCCCCTTCTACCCGTCTCTCTCTACCTGTCTGTCTCCATCTGTCTCTCCTCTTCTACCCGTCTCTCTCTACCCGTCTCTCTCTACCTGTGTGTCTCCATCTGTCTCTCCCCTTCTACCCGTCTCTCTCTACCTGTCTGTCTCCATCTGTCTCTCCCCTTCTACCCGTCTCTCTCTACCCGTCTCTCTCTACCTGTCTGTCTCCATCTGTCTCTCCCCTTCTACCCGTCTCTCTCTACCCGTCTCTCTCTACCTGTCTGTCTCCATCTGTCTCTCCCCCTCTCACATCACGAGTCTATAAACTTGATATTTGTTTCTTACTCGAAGGACACATTAATTCCATAAACAAGTGTTTACACATTTGACAATTCTTGTCCCAAACAACAGCATTTATTTCAGGGAGCGTCTCCATAGGAACCCAGTTCTTAAAGCTGAAAGCATGAATGCTTTAATATTGGTATTCATAATAATAACTATTATTATTATAATTATTATCATCGATATAAATAGCAATACGTTGTGTTAGATGACTGTTCACGTTTCAGCATGGTATTATTTCATTTCTATATCTAAGAATGTGTGTGTGTGTGTGTGTGTGTCATGAAGGTGGGTAAGTGCCGGCTGAGGGGCCCTTCAGTGGGAGTGTGTGGGGGGGTCTGAAGTGGCGTCCCCCCATTAACATAGAAGGAGGTGTGTGTGAGAGATAACTGCTGGCTGTCTCACAGTCTGACACCTCACAGACACACACACACACACACACACACACACACACACACACACACACACACACACACACACACACACAGACGGCCCATCAGACACACTTCACATCCACTCACATGCCACCATGTTGACTCACTACGAGATGGTGCATGGAAGTGTGTGTGTGTGTGTGTGTGTGTGTGTGTGTGTGTGTGTGTGTTTATTGGTTCTTTGTTGGATCGATCCGGTTGTTGTGATCTGGTATCAGCTGCTCCTTTCACATTGTGGCGTCACGTGACGGATCAATAACGTGTTAATAACAGACTTTCTACAGCTGATTTAATAAAAAAGCTTTCTGTTGCCGTAATGTTCAGAAGAGAAGCTCACTGTGATATTGATCTGAATTAGCTTTATTTATTGATCCGCTGTTACCGACATCAGCATGAAGCTATTATTACCTGCTGTGGTCACCGACTAGCGGATCAATAATCTAGCGGCACCAGAGAGGATTGTGGGTACCGGGATGTTTGGAGACGCAGGGCAGGAGAGAGGACGTGTTATTGAACTAAAAGTTATTACCGTAATACGTGTTTAAATGATAAATAAGCACAAGAAGTGACTGAGCGCTCTGATTTCAGATGATTGATTATTGATCGTGTGTTTGAGGGTCGGCTGCTTTATGGTAATAACACCTTCATGTGGACTCTTCTCTCATAAAATAAGTTCTGTTATTTAGAGAATTAAAAGGCTTGAAATTGACGATCCGGTTAAAAGCTTCAAAGTTCTTTAGTCATCAGCTGTGAGACGACGTGTTCCAGGCTCTTTGTTCAAAGGACGATCAATACATGTAACAAGGATACGATCAATACATGTAACAAGGATACGATCAATACATGTAACAAGGATACAATCAATACATGTAACAAGGAAACGATTAATACATGTAACAAGGATACGATCAATACATGTAACAAGGATACAATCAATACATGTAACAAGGATACAATCAATACATGTAACAAGGATACGATTAATACATGTAACAAGGATACGATTAATACATGTAACAAGGATACGATTAATACATGTAACAAGGATACGATTAATACATGTAACAAGGATACGATTAATACATGTAACAAGGAATACATGTAACAAGGAACAATCAATACATGTAACAAGGATACGATCAATACATAACAAGGATACGATAATACATGTAACAAGGATACAATCAATACATGTAACAAGGATCAATACATGTAACGAACGAATACATGTAACAAGGATACGATTAATACGATTAATACATAACAAGGATACGATTAATACATGTAACAAGGATACATGTAACAAGGATACGATTAATACATGTAACAAGGATACAATCATACATGTAACAAGGATACGATTAATACATGTAACAAGGATACGATCAATACATGTAACAAGGATACGATCAATACATGTAACAAGGATACGATTAATACAAGGATACAATCAATACATGTAACAAGGATACGATTAATACATGTAACAAGGATACGATCAATACATGTAACAAGGATACGATCAATACATGTAACAAGGATACGATAAATACATGTAACAAGGATACGATCAATACATGTAACAAGGATACGATTAATACATGTAACAAGGATACGATTAATACATGTAACAAGGATACAATCAATACATGTAACAAGGATACGATCAATACATGTAACAAGGATACGATTAATACATGTAACAAGGATACGATCAATACATGTAACAAGGATACGATTAATACATGTAACAAGGATACGATTAATACATGTAACAAGGATACGATTAATACATGTAACAAGGATACAATCAATACATGTAACAAGGATACAATCAATACATGTAACAAGGATACGATCAATACATGTAACAAGGATACAATTAATACATGTAACAAGGATACGATCAATACATGTAACAAGGATTTACTTTGCTCATTTAAATGTTTCATTACTTTTACCAATAAATGAAATGAGACACAAGGCAAGTTTATTTGTGTAGCGCTTTTCATACACAAGGCAGACTCAAAGTGCTTCACATCATAACATTTCATACAATAAAGTGAAATAAAATGCAGGAATTAAAAGACAATTAAAAACAGCAAATCAAATTATAAATTAAAATCTTATTTAAATTGTTTAATTAAAAGCAGAGGTTAAAAGTGCAATGTAGGTAAAGTTTAGCAGAAGGCGAAGCTGAACATAAAAGTTTTCAGTCTTGTTTTAAACGTGGTCAGAGTTTAAGTCTTAAATCTTCAGGAAGTTTATTCCAGCTGTTTGTTGCGTAGTAACTAAATGATGCTTTCCCATGATTTGTATTTACTCTGGGAATCACTAACAGATCGGTGTCAGAAGATCTGAGTGATCTTGAAGGCTTATGTAGTGGAAGCATATCAGTGATATACTTTGGCCCTAAACCATGTAGTGATTTATATGTGAGCAGTAGGATTTTGAGATTAATTCTCTGACATACTGGGAGCCAATGGCAGATTTAAGAATTGCTGTAATGTGCTCACATGTTTTGGTCTTTGTTAGAACTCTAGCTTGTTCACGAAAAAGGGAGATGGGTGTGAGTTTGGGTGGAAAACAGCAAAGGCAGCGGGGGGCGGTGTTAAACTACGGCTTTACCGCACGGTTGTGACGAAAAGAGAGCTGAGCCGGAAGGCAAAGCTCTCAATCTACCGGTCAAAAGTTCCTACCCTCACCTATGGTCATGAAGGATGGGTCATGACCGAAAGAACTAGTCCAGGGTACAAGCGGCTTAAATGGGTTTCCTCAGGAGAGTGGCTGGTGTCTCCCTTATGGATCGGGTGATAGCTCATGATTTGGCGAGGCATCATTTGTAGAACCGCTGCTGGGAATCGTCTAAGGCCAGTTGAGGTGGTTTTAGGCATCTGGTAAAGGATGAAAGCCTCCCTAGGGAGGTGTTCACGGCACGGCCAGCTGGGAAGAGGCCCGGGAAAACCAGTTCCAGGTTGGAGAGATTATATCTCTTAAGACTGGCCTGGGAGCCGCATTTTTGATCCCCCCCAGTCAGAGCTGGTAGTATCAAATGTAGGCCCGGGAAAGGAAGTTTGGGCTCCCCTGCTGGAGCTGTTGCCCCCCGTGACGGATGACCCTGGACAAGCGATTTGAAGATGGATGGATAGAACTCTAATACATAAGCAGCGTTCTGAACAAGCTGGAGCTGCCTGACAGGTTTTTGGTTAGACCTGCAAGGAGACCATTACAATAGTCCAGCCTACTAGTTATAAAGGCAGTACAAGTGTTTCTAAGTCTTGAGCTGACATGAGCCCTGGTCGTGCTACATGTTTGAGGTGGTAGTAGGCCGATTGTGTTACTGATTTGATGTGACTCTCCAAGTGTAAATCTGAATCCATAATAACCCCCAGATTTCTGGCTTTATTTGATGTTTTCAGGGACAGAGAGTGAAGGTGTTGGCGATAGTCGTTTGGTGATAGCGCTACACAGATTTGGGTGTCATCAGCGTAGCAATTTTATTTCTTTGCATGATTTGTCCTAGTGGGAGCATGTAGATGTTGAATAAAGTCGGCCCTGAGATCGAACCTTGGGGGACTCCACACGTTACGTCGGTTGTTTCTGATACGAAGTCACCAATGGAAACAAAATAGTTCCTGTCTTGTAGATATAACCTGAACCTGCTTAAGACTGTGCCTGAGAGCCCCACCCAGTTTTCCAACCTGTCCAAAAGTATTGAGTGGTCGACAGTATCAAATGCAGCACTGAGGTCTTATAGCATTAATATTGAAGTTTTGCCAGAGTCTGTGTTAAGACGGATGTCATTTACAACTTTAATAAGTATAATAATACATAAGTAATTAATTAATACATAAGAAGGTGTTTTGATATTTCTATCGACTGTTAGGATCTAGAACCATTAGTTATAATTACGTAGCACCTCGGGTCACCAGCAGTACAACTTTAACTGAAAGAAAAGAAAAGTACAGATATCAGCTTCTTAAATGACCAGATTAGTCCTGAATTCAAAGGACTAAACAGTTCAGCAGCAGTATTTTAGAAGGTGTTTTACTGGGATAAACATGCTGATATTCGTTTTTATTACCAATGATTATCAGCATTTTAATGTGAAGCTACTTTATTTACTGGGTACATTTGTATTATTGTATTAAATCATTGCAGATACTTGTTTATGTAAAACACATTTTTCTTCTGAGATGTAGTAGAAGTACAGTATTAAGTACTAGACAATTGAAATACTCCAGTAAAGTACTGAGGTGTGTGTTTGTGCGTTTTACAGAAAGTGCCCGGATGGGTTTGTGTGTCTGAAGGCGGGAAGGAACCCAAACTACGGCTACACGAGCTTCGACAGCTTCGGCTGGGCCTTCCTGTCCTTGTTCCGCCTGATGACTCAGGACTACTGGGAAAACCTCTACCACCAGGTAAACGCCCACTGGCCCCGCCACTCAGAGAGGAAGAGTCGTAACCCTCCAGCAGGGGGCGACTCCTCTGCTCCCATAGACGTCTATGAGGAAACGACTCAACTTCTCTCTGGATTTATTCGGCAGACGCTGCGCTCGGCCGGTAAGACCTACATGGTGTTCTTCGTGGTGGTGATCTTCCTGGGCTCCTTCTACCTGGTCAACCTCATCCTGGCCGTGGTCGCCATGGCCTACGAGGAGCAGAACCAGGCGACCATCGCTGAGGCCTGCCAGAAGGAGCGGGAGTTCCAGGTTGCCATGGAGATGCTGAAGAAGGAGCAGCAGGTAGACGCAATCGGACGCTCCATAAATAATAAGTAATATTCTAAGAAGTAAGAATCCAAAGCATTGTGTGTTAAAGCTGCATTCTGTGTAGTGACCAGCAGGGGGCGACTCCTCTGCTCCCATAGACGTCTATGAAATGACTCTACTTCTCTGTAGTGACCAGCAGGGGCGACTCCTCTGCTCCCATAGACGTCTATGAGGAAATGACTCTACTTCTCTGTAGTGACCAGCGGGGCGACTCCTCTGCTCCCATAGACGTCTATGAGGAAATGACTCTACTTCTCTGTAGTGACCAGCAGCAGGGGGCGACTCCTCTGCTCCCATAGACGTCTATGAGGAAATGGCAAAAATTGGCAAAGTCAATTTCGAGCTTCAAAATGTCAATGCTCCAACCAGCGGGTTACGTAACCATGACTACGTCATATACGGTACGAGTTGGAGCCGTCCAATTAAGACTTTGTTTGTCAGGCCGCCGCCCAGAAGCTCCTGGACTCTGACTCCATGTCACCGGATCTCTCCCCGTTTGGTCTGCCTTCGGACGGCGTGGAGGAGCGGAGGCGGAGTCAGGCCCTGGTGGGCGTGTCCGACGTGGAGGCGAACCTGTCGGAGGAGAAGCTGCTGCAGGTGGACATGCCGGAGGGGGGGAAGGTGACGGAGGACGAACACACGCTCTGTCTTTCAGATTCATTCAGACGCATTCAGACTTTAACTCGGGCTGCGTCCTCCTCCAGGTCCTCCATCCTCTCCTGGCTCGCTCCTTCTCCTCCAGGACCCGGCGAAGCAGCCAGGTCTCCTCCGTCTTCAACTTCCGCCTGAGGAGCCGGGGGTCCGAGGGCGAGATGGCCGACGACGAGTACAGCGTCCCGGGCGACGTGGTGGAGGGCGTCGGGGGCCGCACCTACAGCGGCGGCACCTTCGGCGGCACGCTGCCCCAACCGTGGCCCAAACGGAGGCCCAGCACCTACAGCAACGCCAGCAGGAGCTCCCAGGTGAGACCGGAAGGGGCGGAGCTATGAAGTGAGATTAATGAGAAGAACTTTGGTGAGAAATAATATGAAATAATATGAAAGGCAAAGTGAGATTATCTTAAAATGAGATAATAAATGAGATCATGTAGATTAGGTCAAATATAACATATGGTGTGTGTGTGTGTGTGTGTGTGTGTGTGTGTGTGTGTTTCCAGGTGTTCTATCCGACTCTAAATGTCAACGGGAAGCTGTTTGTCGCCATGGACCAGAACGGGGTTTCCCCGCCTACGCTGCAGGGGCTAGCTGCCTGTCCCATGGAGAAGGTCAAGGAGGAGAGTGTGAGTCCCGTGCGTGTGTGTGTGTGTGTGTGTGTGTGTGTGTGTGTGTGTGTGTGTGTGTGTGTGTGTGTGTGTGTAAACAATGGTGAAGTCTGCAGCCGTTCAACACTCATGTGAAGTATGAATCAGCGCTTTGCGTAACTCCACTCTGATATCATGGGCTAACACACACACACACACACACACACACACACACATCTCTACCATCTCAGATAACACACTGAGGTATTCCCCACATCTCTACACACACACACACACACACACACACACGTGGTGTCACTGCGATGGCATCAGGGGATTAAGACACACATTGCAGCACGCAATGAGGTGTCCTGCACACACACACACACACACACACACACACACACACGTACACACATCTAATGGCTGCAGGCCAAAGGACCAAAAATGTTAATGGACCTTCTGGCCAACTACAAAATGTCTGTCAAAGAGACACACACCAACCAATACACAAACCACACAAAGAGAGACAGGATACACAAACACAGCAGCTCCATCGCCTCCACCTGCTGGCCCCTTATGCTGTTGTACAAGAGGAGGAGGAGAAGGAGGAGAAGGAGGTTTTATTCACCTCCATCTGCTGGACCCCCGTACCTGTATGCGAGCAGGAGGAGGAGGAAACACGGACGGAGAAGAGGAGGAACGAGGAGGAGTAGGACACATAAGAGAAAGACAAAGAGGAGGAGAAGAACAATGTAATATTCAGAGGAGTTTTTGTCTGCTCCTCAGACTGATGGAGAGACGAGTGGGAGGACAAGGGAGCGCTTCGTCGCCATGGAAATGTTGCCACGGCGATCTGAAGCCGGGCTTCTGTGTGTGTGTGTGTGTGTGTGTCTCAGACAGGATGTAGGTGTTGTGGTGGGCGGCGACCTTCAGCGACATGCGTCACATCTCATTGGAGGAGCATTAAGGCTGTTGTGTAATCCCACCTGAGGGAGACGGGTCGTCCAGGTTCCTCTCCGGGGGTCCGAGTGGTCTTAAACTCCTCCGGGGGTCCGAGTGGTCCTAAACTCCTCCGGGTCTTAAAGTGGTCCTCCGGGGGTCCGAGTGGTCTTAAACTCCTCCGGGGGTCCGAGTGGTCTTAAACTCCTCTGGGGGTCCGAGTGGTCTTAAACTCCTCGGGGGTCCGAGTGGTCCTAAACTCCTCCGGGGGGTCCGAGTGGTCCTAAGCTCCTCCGGGGTCCGAGTGGTCTTAAACTCCTCTGGGGGTCCGAGTGGTCCTAAGCTCCTCCGGGGGTCCGAGTGGTCTTAAACTCCTCTGGGGGTCCGAGTGGTCTTAAACTCCTTCGGGGGTCCGAGTGGTCCTAAAATCCTCCGGGGGGTCCGAGTGGTCTTAAACTCCTCCGGGGGGTCCGAGTGGTCCTAAGCTCCTTCGGGGGGTCCGAGTGGTCCTAAAATCCCTCCGGGGTCCGAGTGGTCTTAAGCTCCTCCGGGGGTCCGAGTGGTGGTCCTGGCTCCTCCGGGGTCCGAGTGGTTTTAAACTCCTCCGGGGTCCAGTGGTCTTAAACTCCTCCGGGGTCAGTGGTCCTAAACTCCTCCGGGGTCCGAGTGGTCCTAAGCTCCTCCGAGTGGTCCTAAACTCCTCCGGGGGGTCCGAGTGGTCCTAAGCTCCTCCGGGGGTCCGAGTGGTCGAGTGGTCTTAAACTCCTCGGGGTCCGGGGGGTCCGAGTGGTCTTGAACTCCTCCGGGGGTCCGAGTGGTCCTAAGCTCCTCCGGGGGTCCGAGTGGGTTCTTAAACTCCTCCGGGGGGTCCGAGTGGTCCTAAACTCCTCCGGGGGGTCCGAGTGGTCCTAAGCTCCTCCGGGGTCCGGGTCCTAAGCTCCTCCGGGGTCCGAGTGGTCTTAAACTCCTCCGGGGGTCCGAGTGGTCCTAAGCTCCTCCGGGGGTCCGAGTGGTCCTAAACTCCTCCGGGAAAGGTCTCCTGGGGTCCAGTGGTTTTAAACTCCTCCGGGGTCCAGTGGTCTTAAACTCCTCCGGGGTCGAGTGGTTTTAAACTCCTCCGAGTGGTTTTAAACTCCTCCGGGGTCCTAAGCTCCTCCAGTGGTCTTAAACTCCTCCTCCGGGGGTCAGTGGTCCTAAGCTCCTCCGGGGTCCTAAGTGGTTTTAAACTCCTCCGGGGGTCCAGTGGTCTTAAACTCCTCCGGGGGGTCCGAGTGGTCCTAAGCTCCTCCGGGGGGTCCGAGTGGTTTTAAACTCCTCCGGGGGGTCCGAGTGGTCTTAAACTCCTCCGGGGGGTCCGAGTGGTCTTAAACTCCTCCGGGGGTCCGAGTGGTCCTAAGCTCCTCTTCCTGCTGAAGCCACATGCAGCTTTCATGTGTTCACACAGGTGTGTATGCTTACTGCCCCCCAGGTGCCCACCTCCACCACGGAGCTCAGCACCGTGCTGTTGCCCCGCCCAGCGTCCACACAGGACTCGGCGAGGAGGGGGAGGACGCTGAGCGCCGCCAGCTACCTCACCGACGCCATGGAGGGTAACACGCGTGTCACATACACAAAGACATATTACACTTTGCACATGTGCATGTGTGTATGTGTGCTCCCCCAGGTGCCTCTGTCTGTCTGTCTGTCATGGACTCGGCGAGGAGGGGGGAGGACGCTGTGTGCCATGGAGGGTGTGTGTGTGTGTGTGTGTGTGTGTGTGTGTCTGTGTGTCTGTCTGTCTGTCTGTCTGTCTGTCTGTGTGTGTGTGTGTGTGTGTGTGTGTGTGTGTGTGTGTGTGTGTGTGTGTGTAAATCGGTCTGAATTTTGCATCCATTGAGTCTGTTTGCACTTTGTGGAAAAGTGTGTGCGCTTACTTGTACTTTTGTGTTGCTGGCTTGAGTTCTTATCTTGTGTGTGTGTGTGTGTGTGTGTGTGTGTGTGTGTGTGTGTGTGTGTGTGTGTGTGCTGGCCAAGTCAACCCCAAGGGGACGCTGCCTTTGTTTGAGCAAGAGAGCTGGAAATGAGGAGAGAGACAGACAGACAGATGATCGTTACCCTCATAAAGCACGAGATGCTTCCTGTGTGTTTGATGATATTCATGTAACTGTGTGTGTGTGTGTGTGTGTGTGTGTGTGTGCTGAGTCATTGTCCCTGACACTGAGGACGAGAGTCCTCTCTCCCTTCCTTCCCTCCTTCCCTTCACTCCTTTCATCCTTTATCACTTCCCCTCGTCTCACTGTTTGTTGACTTCGTTCTGTCCCATGTGAGTGTTGATCTTCATAGTGACCTTTGACCTCCTTCCTGAGGCGTTTTCAGTCTTTATTGTCATGACGTGTGCGAGTAGATGTCAGCGACTCCTCTGCCCCCCCACAGAGCTGGAGGAGGCCCATAAGAAGTGCCACCCGTGCTGGTACGTGTTCGCCCACCGGTACCTGGTGTGGGGCTGCTGCCCCCGCTGGCTGAGGCTGAAGCAGCAGGTGAACGTCATGGTGATGGACCCCTTCCTGGACCTGGCCATCACCGTGTGCATCGTCCTCAACACGCTCTTCATGGCCATGGAGCACTACCCCATGACCGACGAGTTCAACGGCATGCTGAGCGTCGGCAACCTGGTAGGTGGGGGGGCATAATGGAGGATGGAAGGATGGAAGGATGGAAGGATGGAAGGATGGAAGGATGGAAGGATGGAGGATGGAAGGATGGAGGATGGAGGATGGAGGAAGGATGGAAGGATGGAGGATGGAGGATGGAAGGATGGAGGATGGAAGGATGGAAGGATGGATGGAGGATGGAGGATGGAAGGATGGAGGATGGAAGGATGGAAGGATGGAGGATGGAGGATGGAAGGATGGAAGGATGGAGGATGGAAGGATGGAGGATGGAAGGATGGAGGATGGAAGGATGGAGGATGGAAGAAGGATGGAAGGATGGAGGATGGAAGGATGGAAGGATGGAGGATGGAGGATGGAAGGATGGAGGATGGAAGGATGGAGGATGGAGAATGGGAGGATGGAGAATGGAAGGATGGAGGATGGAAGGATGGAAGGATGGAGGATGGAAGGATGGAGGATGGAAGGATGGAAGGATGGAGGATTGGAGGATGGAGAATGGAAGGATGGAGGATGGAAGGATGGAGGATGGAAGGATGGAGGATGGAGGATGGAGGATGGAAGGATGGAGAATGAAGGATGGAGGATGGAAGGATGGAGGATGGAGAATGGAAGGATGGAAGGATGGAGGATGGAAGGATGGAGGATGGAGGATGGAAGGATGGAGGATGGATGGATGGAGGATGGAGAATGGGAGGATGGAGAATGGAAGGATGGAGGATGGAAGGATGGAAGGATGGAGGATGGAAGGATGGAGGATGGAAGGATGAGGATGGAAGGATGGAAGGATGGAGGATGGAGGATGGAGGATGGAGGATGGAGAATGGAAGGATGGAGGATGGAAGGATGGAGGATGGAAGGATGGAGGATGGGGAGAATGGGAGGATGGAGAATGGAAGGATGGAGGATGGAAGGATGGAAGGATGGAGGATGGAGGATGGAGGATGGAAGGATGGAGGATGGAGGATGGGAGGATGGAGAATGGAAGGATGGAGGATGGAAGGATGGAAGGATAGAGGATGGAAGGATGGAGGATGGAGGATGGAAGGATGGAGGATGGAGGATGGGAGGATGGAGGATGGATGGAAGGATGGAGGATGGAAGGATGGAGGATGGAAGGATGGAGAATGGAAGGATGGAGGATGGAAGGATGGAGAATGGAAGGATGGAGGATGGAAGGATGGAGGATGGAGGATGAAAGGATGGAGATGGGATGGAGGATGGAGGATGGAGGATGGAGAGGATGGAAGGATGGAAGGATGGAGGATGGAGGATGGATGGAGGATGGAGGATGGAAGGATGGAGGAGATGGAGGATGGAGGATGGAAGGATGGAAGGATGAAAGGATGGAGAATGGAGGATGGAGGATGGAGGATGGAAGGAGGATGGAGGAATGGAAGGATGGAGAGAATGGAAGGATGGAGGATGGAAGGATGGAGGATGGAAGGATGGAGGATGGAGGATGGAGGATGGAAGGATGGAGGAGGATGGAGGATGGAGGATGGAGGATGGAAGGATGGAAGGATGGAGGATGGAGGATGATGGAGGATGGAAGGATGGAGGATGGAGGATGGAAGGATGGAGGATGGAAGGATGGAGGATGGAAGGATGGAGGATGGAAGGATGGAGGATGGAGGATGGAAGGATGGAGGATGGAGGATGGAAGGATGGAGGATGGAGGATGGAAGGATCGAAGGATGGAGGATGGATGTATACATGACAGTCATTTCCTCAAACATGCTTGTGGACACACATGTGGTCATGGTCACGTGTGTGTTTTTCCTGCTGCTCTTTGGCTCACATGCATTAGCATGTAAGCGCTTAGTGACCACGCAGCAGTACTCGGGAGGGGGGGCTAAACCCCCCCACTGTGAGGAGGACGAATAGATGTCAGCCAGCATTAATATTCAAATCAAAGTCTGCCGTCCCCCGTTAACTCACCTCCGAGGGGCGACCCCGTGACCTTTGAGAACGCCTCCAACCCACAAGCCTCAGAGAGAGGAAAATAGCCCCCGCTCTGCCGGAACGAGGAGGCGTGTTGTTGGTTTTGTTCCCTCGGTGGAGGCGGTGAGGTGCGCTTGATTATCGGAGCTGACAGAAACGGGTCAGACGGTGAACCGCCGTAACTGCCCCCAACGGCCCCCAACGCCCCCACCCACACACCCACTCGCAACCCCCCCTCCCTCACACCCAATCGCAACACCCCCCCCCAACGCCCCCCACCCCCACACACCCCCAACCCTCCCCCCAGTGCTACTGCAAGCTGACAGGAGCTGATAGGTTGATGCAATATGGTAATTGGTTCACCTGGTGTGTGAGAGACCGCAGGTGCATCACCGTGTTGATCACACACACACACACACACACACACACACACACACACACACACGTCAGGTTCCCTCAGCTCAGCTCGCAGGCTGTTGGAGGCGAGGGATGAAGTTTAGAAGGAGAAACAAGGTGGGGGGACGGCTCTGTGTTGGGGTGGGGGTCCAGATGGAGGCCGGTGTGACCTGTGACCCCTGAGAGGCCTGATTAATAAATGAATGTTTCCCTCAAACGTCACTAGTCGTTGTGTCGCTCTAGTTCATTCCCTCTGCAGCCTGCGTTTTATTTTGAAAGGGCGTCTCTCATATGAGACGTTTCTGCTATTAAACGATGATCGTTGTGACTTCAGGTCGAACTGCAGAAGAGCTGAGTCGTCTTTACGGGATAATTCCTCTAATCCCTGTTTGCAAAGTGTGTGTGTGTGTGTGTGTGTGTGTGTGTGTGTCTCATGTGACGATATCAATATTGCTGCACATCAGCTGGGTGTAAAGAAGCAGTGTGTTGTGTCACAATAATAAATGCTCATAAGCATAAAGATGATGAGCTGGTGATTCAGGCTCCAGATTCTACAATTATTTAAATAAAAGCAGCCGTGACGCCGCAGGCTGCTGCTGATATTTGACAGCTGAACTCTGTTGAGCTTTGCCAATGTCAGCAGCAACACAACGCCGCACAAAGCCGCACAACGGCACACAGCACCAAACCAGGGATTCAAACCGATGGAGGAGCAACCGGAGCTAATGAGCGAGGCCGGTCATCTCCGAGTTTTGTCGAGTGTGTGAGGCTGATCTGATGTTGCTGATAGGAGCGTGATGGAGGAGCTAATCATCGCACAACAGAGCTAATGAGCGTGTGTGAGTGTGTGAGCGTGTGAGCGTGTGAGTGTGTGTGTGTGCGTGTGAGTGTGTGAGCGTGTGAGCGTGTGAGCGTGTGAGTGTGTGTGTGTGTGTGTGAGATGTCACCCTAGAAAGAGACGGATTTTGTGCAAAAATAGTCCCACTAAACCTCGCTGTGTGAAACACACACACGCTGAGAAGCACGGACACACACACACACACACACACACACACAGATGCACACGTTGTAAAGCAGAGCAAAGCAAACCCTGACGAGCTGAGGTCTGCAGGGGGGCAGGGGGCGGGGCTTAAAGGATCAAAACCACAGAAGAAAACAACACAGAAAAGTGGAGTTTAAATGAAAAGAATTGAGCAGAAAAAGTATATATTCAGCTCAGACTTAGTGGTGATTTGGCAAAAGTAAATTTACTGTAAAAATGAAGCCCCGCCCTAACGCATCCCCTGCTTTATGGTCTATTAGAGACCTGTCAATCATTGTGTAGCCCCGCCCTAAAGCATCCGCTGCTTTATTGTCGTTTTGACTCTAAATGGACCATAATACTAAATGAACATCACGCTGTGTTGAAGAAGACTTGAAACTACAGAACATAAACTCAGGTTTACAACGTTTACTGAAGGAATAAATCAAGAGAGAAGTAGTCACTGCACAGAATGCAGCTTTAACACATGAAGCTCTGACTTCTCTTTAAAGAACCAAATGTTGCCGCTGCGGAATCTTGGTGATTCTGCTGCTAACAGCTGCTACACACGCTGTTGTGTGAGGGTTAGCTGTGATGCTAACATGGAACATGTAGCGTGTCAGTGTGTCCTTTTGATGCTGAACTCATGCTGGCTTTAAGAGAACTTGCTTACTTCATTACTTCAGCTGGAGTTATGAGAGGTGACGTGTGTGTGTGTGTGTGTGTGTGTGTGTGTGTGTGTGTGAGACCCTAACCCAGTGTGAAATGTCCTTCCCTTTGGCTCACTGCCCTTCATTTATCTCTCTGCATGTGTTGTACCTGCATGCGTTTGTCTCACTACAAGTTCTAAATCTCATAATTCACACTTTAGAGTTCTGTGTGTCTCCATGTTTTAGATGAACTCTTCTTTATTGTTGCTACGACTGGACTTTAAGCATCTCCCCCTCCCCCCCTTCCCCAGGTGTTCTCGGGCATCTTCACGGCGGAGATGGTTCTGAAGATCATCGCTCTGGATCCGTACTACTACTTCCAGACGGGCTGGAACATCTTCGACAGCATCATCGTCTGCCTCAGCCTGATGGAGCTCGGCCTGTCGGACGTGGAGGGACTCAGTGTGCTGCGCTCCTTCCGCCTGGTGAGCACAGACACACACACACAGACACACACACACACAGAGAGACACACAAATAAGAAGGTTTTTTTCTGTCTTTTTGTCTTAAT